>JAYEPQ010000004.1:10647568-10670068 GCA_036321105.1 Dracaena cambodiana | reverse complement strand
TGCAAAAAAGAAAAACCAAACATGAAATTTATTTATATGCAATTTTTCTTGTAAAAAGTGTGACTCCTTTCTTGGCCTGAATTGTTCCTCATGCTACTGAGTAAATGAGGTTTGGCTTTAGTCAGGCGCATCAAGGCATACAAAGTTAATAAATGCCAGTATAGATAGAAGTTGTTATTTAGCAGACAGACGGGACTGCTCCGACAAAAAATAATGACAACATAGCGAAGAGCAAAGACAAGAACTAAGAACGAATATGAAGTTGGAGACGAAGATTGTCGAAGAACAACGAATACGAAAACAAAGTGAATCTGAACTAGGGACCACGACAAGTACTGCTTCGACGACAATAATGAGGAGTTAGGACAACGAGGACATTGTCGTCTGAATATCAAACATGAAGTGGGGAACATGCATCGAGTGCAATGGTCCATTGGGAAAACAAAGGTGAGTAAACCATCTCCAACAGGAGTTGTCGGCGACTCATGACATGAGATCGTATCATGAGATCGTATATGAATTCGAAGACGATGGCAAAGGGCATGGACGCACATACCTATCCAGGCATAAAGTGGGGATTATTATTATTATTTTTTGAAATTCTCAACAACGGATTGTGCCTTTTATATTCCATTAATAAGTTATAAATAGAATATAGTACAAAATATGTGGTCTAAAAATGACCATCAGTAAGATTTTATATAAACCAAAATAGAATAAAAAGTACAAAAAGTACAAAGATATAAGAGGATAGTCGTTCGTCATTGTCTTCAACACCGACATTGAGTACAATTTACATGTCATGCATTTCTGAAACAGCCTTCTCTCTGGACATCTTGAAATACTCTCCTTCTGATAACACACATGTCTATAAGAACATGTCATGCAATATAAAGTTAAAACAAATATCAACAGAGTGTTATGTGTCTCTGAAAATTATATTACTCCATTCTTACTAAATGTGCCAGCATAAAACGAATAAGGAAAGCCATCTCATGCGGCTTGCCGTGCACTTTGGCTGTTTTTAAGGAGTCTATAAACAGTTCAGCACATCTAATTAAGCCGTGCTAAGAACTTCCAAGTCAATATTAGGTGACAAAGAATAAAGAACTATAGAAGGCTTCAACATTTGATGTTGAGAATTACTAGATGCGCCCTATGTTTTTCATACTGTACACCAAAAGTTTCAGCGGAATTATTTCCGCTCGCTAAGAAAAATACGGGCGCATCTAGTAATTACAATTGATGTTTTCAAAACAAAGTTTTTTCAGTCAAAGAGTGCAGACGGAGGCACAAAGGGATGAAAAGTGAAAACCAAACCCCAATAAAATTTTTACTCGAAAGAGTAACAAATAGTCACTCCCTTCTAGAGATTTTATCCATCCAAAGCCTAAACCCTAACAATTTCTAGGGTTTTGATACAGAAATCCTAGCCATTATGAGCGTCGACGAGATCTCCGGTGACAAGTGCGACCATCACACCTGCAAACCTCGCCTCCGCCCCCAAAGCTTCCAAATCCGCTCCCTCTGCCGCCGTCACCTTTTCCGAAGACGGCGGCGGCGACGACTCGTATATCAACGATGGTGACGCTGATGACGATGATTGGAATCTCAGCCGCCAGCGGCGGCAGCAGAGGATTTGGGATCTCGGCGGAGGTAATTTTATAGATATGTTTCTTGTGTTTCTGTTTATGACAGTTCAACCTAATATTGTCATTATTGGTAAAGTTGCATTTTTTGATGGCTTTGCACCTTGAAACTAGTAAAATTGATCGAGAGGACGAGACTTATTGATCAAAATGATGACGAGTGGGGAAAAAGATAAAAATTCAAGTTGAAGACAATTGTTTGAAGAAACAACAACTGGAAAAAAGAACTCCAACTTTGCAAAGATGAGTCCATTCTTCGTTGTTGCTTAAAGTTGTATACCGTAAGTGATCAAGAAATAATAATTACACTGCCAAAGTGATGAATAACCATAAATAATCAAATATTTCTTGAAGATAGTAAATTTCATCGGAGTGTTAATTAGTAGTGAAGGTTATCCCTATGAAATGGAAAATTTAGGCGAGATGAAATTCCTTACTGATGACAGGTTCCTCCCCAAAACGCAAAATAGGTGGAGTGCCTGGCTTTTTGGATCCGGACCTTCTTTTTGAAAAATAATATCAAATAGAAATAGTCCCAAAAAAAAATAAAATTGAATGTGATATATTACGAACATGGACGCAGCATCTTGTTGTGAGCTTCAGATTCAGACTCTATGTAGATCCATTCCACATCCGACACATTTACAGCCGGAGATAAACTCCTTTTATCTTGCTAAATTTCATAAATAATAGCCACAAAGATTGAAAGGAGGTTTTAGTGACTCATTTCTAGATGTTTTGACAAATAATCTCTTTTTAATTAGAAAATGTTGAACAAGAGAGTTGATATAACCTTACCTAGCTTGCTAGCTAATTCAATTTTGATACAGACAGTTCAGCTTCATAAACAAGCATAGGAATCTTGAGTTCAAAACAACTAAAAGGGCTTTAGCGATGATCTTGAAGGAGTTGAGAAGATTGATTGTTTGCAAGTCTCTGACTTGTGATGCATCCTCCATTTTAGGTAGAAGATGTAGGTATGGTTGATGCATCTATAAGATGCACCACTTTGTGTAAAAGTCGTGATGGAAAGGATATCCTCCACTTTGAATCAAGCTTATATCATTGCATAGTAAATTAGGACAATGGTTTGAAAGAAATGAATTAAAAGAAATGTGTTTTGCGTTAAATTTAAGAGATATCTGTAACACACGAAAAAAAAAATTAAAATGGCGTGCTGCATTTGGTTCTTAAACCATGAAATAGGCAAAATTTTGTTTTGGTTTAATTCATTAAGTGTGATTATCTTGATTTCTACTCGGGTGAACAGTCAAAAAACAAATGATCATAAGCCTTTTCAGTAGTGTTTATGTCGGCAATAAACTGTTGTACCTTTCTTAATAATAATAATGATAATAAAGTAATACGGTTACCTATCCAAAAAAATTCCTCATTCCCCCTATTATTTAACGAATATAAAAATTAACAGATGCTGAAATAGATGAAACTAAATATTTAATTTAATTCAAGGGGTTTCTCATACTTGCTGACGGTTGAAATACATGTACTTCAAATGCTTAAAACAGTTCATAAAGCAGCGACAAAAGGTCACAATTTCAGTTTCCCTCTTATTTGTGGAGTTTAGTTGAACGAGAGTTCCACTTTATTGATTAGAAGGTCTTCAATAGTTTTCCGGCCAAGTGAATCATGTATAATCAAGTATGTGAACAATACTTGAAGATGCTTTCTAATAATCATCGGCAGCTAACTGTGCGAAATTTATGGGGCTGACAAACTGCTTCGAGCCACTGAAGAGCGTTTCTGCTGCTATCTTACAGGCTGCTTCTGTAGGGTGAAAGAAATCCCAGAACAGGTATTGGTTGCGGTTTGCACAAACTGTAGCATTTAGTGTGCAGGGCATCTCAGCATTGAACTTGCCAGCACCACAGCATGCGGACTCGAGCTCAGTGAATCCTGATAAATCAAAAATAATAATAATAAGGGATTTGAAATTAATTTGATATATTATATTATCAATTTTTGCATTCATACTTAGACAGGCTTACCTAGAAGAGGTGCTTTTTGAATGAAATCAACAACCATTTTAAACAAATTTCCCAATGAATACTTGAGTCCTTTGAGATCATAGCTCAGATCTCTCAGCATGGCATCTGTGGCCACATAGAACATCTGAGACAACTCGTTTACTTCGTCGAGGCAACCACCAGTGGCATTGAACAACCTCTGCAACGGACAGCATCCAGTGGGTGGGGCGGAGACTACACCAATCTTCCTAGCTCCAAGTTCGTAGAGTCTCTGTTACATATGACCATATTTTGATTTTGATGGATTTCGTAATTGAAAGTTAACGGGCAGTGCACAAAAATTGAACCATGGTCTCAAATCACAAGAACTCAGCTCACTGTGCCATATCTGATTCTCAATAGGTGGACTTACCTGCAGTTGGTACTTGTAGGTGGAGACGAGAGAGCTAATATAGGCTCTCTTCTCAATATAACTAACAGAGCCATGGGCTGCGAAAAAGTCGACCAGGTCATTGCTCCCTGTGCTAATGACGAAGACAGATTTTGAAAATAATGTAGTTGTCGCTTCTGCACCGATATACGCTATGAAACTTTCTCGCACTTGTCTGAATTGGTCGAGTTGCGTCCACATTGAGACTCTCTCTCCCTGATGGATTACAGATATCGAGGAGTTTGCACTCCAATTTAGTTTGTTTGTAACAGGTTAGGCAGCAGGGAATTATATAGAGAATGTTACTTACAAATCGACTCCCAGTAGCTTCAAGGATCCCTGAGCCAGCAGAGGCGAAGTTGACTCCTCTGAGGGCAGACTGAACTCGAATTAAAGAGACAAAAGGTGGTGGACTCCTCTTAAAACCCAGCTTCTTGGCTGTGAAGAGATGTAAGCATATTGAAAAGGATAGACAATTGGTCTGTGAACTACTAAGAAATTGGACAGTTTTGCCTGCTAGCAAACTGTTGCATACACATTGGAGCAACATTAGCTGCATAGCACCTAGTGACTAGCAAGCATATTCATTATCAATACTATCTTCACAGCTGAGGTGCTGAAATCGTAATGGAATGAATGCTTTCATGTATGGATGACAACAAACCTAGAAAATCAGCAGTTATGAAGCCATTGCTGAACCTGCCAGTGGCTTGACCATGCAGAAAATCTATGCCATACGGTGGGAAGTTAGCCCTGGCTGTAGTGTGCTTGTGGTTGTTAGTTCCAACATCAGCTGTGGAATCGCCAAATATGTAGATTGCGGGAACACTCGCCTCCAAGCTTCCTACGACCAACATAGATAGACAGAGGAGTGAAAGGAGGCGGCGGGCGGTTATGATTTCCATATTTCAGGCTTATGTTGCTTTACGAGGGGGTATTGTTCTTGCTGTTGCTGTATCCTTGAGGCTTGTTAGCTATTTATAAACTTGAAATGTTGCAAGCAAATTTTACAGTGGTTATTTTTTGCAGTCCCCCGCCGGTTTCTGGCGGGATTGTATTTAGTTGATTACAAGGAGTTGAATGCGTTAAGGAGCCAGAAGAGGAGTTAACGAGGTCTCTCTCATTCTTTTATAAATACTTTCGTGCAGGAACACCCATAAAGACAGGAAGTTACTCTTCAAAAAATTAGTAGCTGGCGGAGTTCAATTGAGCAAAATACAACCTGAAGGTCTTGGAGTTATCGTGGTGATTAGATTTATATTTTATTCAAGGTTGTTATGGTGATCATGATTTATTTATTTTTTTTAAAACTATATTTGTTGCTAGTTACAGGACTCGAACCTGGAAGTCTTCGTAACAAACACGCTCCTATCAAAGCTCATTGGTAAGTTTTATTTGTTCAATCCCTTTATGCTTTGGTGTGCGAGTGTGTATTTTGTTGAATCATTCTCATTTCAGGTATGTGAAATTACTTCTAGAGTTTATTTTACCTTTTCTTTTCTCTCCATTTTTCTAGAGTGTGAGCAATACCTGGATTTGGGAAATTTTACAAGTATGCAGCCTTATATTGCTTTGAGCAATGCCTGGATTTGCTTTTTAATTGCATCAATGCTGTTTATTTAAGAATCCTTGAAATTCATTGGGATTTCAGTCAAGAAGTTCTCAAATGAACAAATAATTTTGCTGAAATTTTCAAATTCAAACATG
This sequence comes from Dracaena cambodiana, assembly GCA_036321105.1. NCBI lineage: Eukaryota > Viridiplantae > Streptophyta > Magnoliopsida > Asparagales > Asparagaceae > Dracaena > Dracaena cambodiana. The sequence goes on along the minus strand of JAYEPQ010000004.1, from coordinate 10,664,297 downwards.
TTAGTGAAAACTTATCTGCTGTTGAAATTTGTTGGCGGAGACAAGGGACTCGATGTAGACATTCTTCCGGGCATAACTCATGAGCTGGAAAATTTTGACCAGCTCTTTGCTCCCAGGGCTGAAGATGAAGATGGATTTTGAGAACTCTCTCCGTCAGTGTTGAACCCATATGCTCTACTGAGATGTCTTCCTGCTGATCAAAACTCCAAAGTGCTGTAGCTGCTTACACAATGAGAATCACCCTCCCTGGTGCATTAGAGACCTGCAGGAGTTTGTCCTCAAATTCGAGCTTATTCATGACAAATACAAATAGAATGAAGAAAAACTGGAAGATATCGGATATGTCTGCTTATGGATCTGCTCCCAGTAGCCTAAAGAATCCCTGAACCGCGAGAGGTGAAGTTCGGTCCTGAGCGGGAGGCTAAGCTCGAGTAAAAGAGGTGAAGATGCTTGGTGGTAGAATATAAAATAATTTTTCTTAATCTTTACTACAACTTTAGAGTTAACTTTAGAGTTTGGTGCAATGATAGGAACTTTAAAGCGATATTTAAACAATTCAGGTTTAAATCCCATGGTCCATGTATTTAATTACGGATTTTTAAAAGATGAATAGGATCAAAACTCGAGTCCTCTTAAAACCTAGCTTACGAAAGTGAAGTCGGTGGCTGTTCTATTATGTAGAACTAAATTCAAATATATTAGACTTGGAAATAAGTAGTGTATTTTACTAACTACAACTTGGTTCGAGTGTTAGCACAAAATTGTCCTAATTTCAGAACTTACAATTTAAACATTGTGTTGTGATACTCAATTAATAAGTATACCATTCCTAGTTGGTTTCCTTATAGTAATTGAAAAAACTCACATCTAGGCCCTGAATATAGTTATTCATGCTTTAGTGTCATCCTTGTAATTATTGAAAATTGGTTGATAGAAAAAACTTGAATTTTTCCCCCTAAATTAAACATTTTGTAGTTCACAATGAAATCAAGTACAACGATAACTCATGGACGCACAACAATAACATCATTAACAAGCAAACAAAAATAACTAAACATAGAAATACAAATAGCATAAAATTTATACTTACATTATGGGGCAGGTTCTCAGTTAGCGTGCAGTGTGTCCTTGATAAATTATGGGTGATAGAGAATGGGGGGGTCTAATAGGAGAGACTTGGTTTCCCTCGACTAAAATGGGGACGGTTATTTGGAAGAAAGAAACAATAAAATCTTCAGAAATAGTGTCTGGTTAGTGCCTTCGTGTTTTCTCCGTTATATATATATATATATATATATATATATATATATATATATATATATATATATATGTGTGTGTGTGTGTGAGAAAAATAGAAATGAACTGACAATTTACGCAAATTATTTGAGTTGTGGTTTATTTCCATTATCTCTAATAATCTTTTTTATAAAATTTCTTTTGGATTATGATCTCGACCCCGTAGGGTTTACTCATACACAATTTCTCGGGTTTTAGTTCTGATTTGGTCCTCTATCAAGTTAACACAAAATTAATGGTTTTCAATAAATAAAACATTTTGTATGCACTTGATGAAATAGTAAATAAACTCCAAAATTTAATTTGAAAGAAATTAATGAGGTAGAGATAGTAATTATTAAAAAAAATTGAAGAAAAATCATTATATTAGGAATTACTGTAGGTGAGCCGCCAGTTCAGAAAAAGTTACGTGAGCTAGCAGCAAAACTATAATGATCCAATAATTTTTCTTCAATTTCTTTTAACAATAACTATCTCTACCTACTTAACTTCTTTCGGATTAAATTTCATAAATTTTGGAGTTAATTTACCTTTTCATCAAATGCATATAAAATATTTTATTCATTGAAAACCGTTAATTTTGTGTTAACTTGAAGAAAATCAAAACTAAAATCCAAGAAATTGGGTATAAGTGAACCTACGGGATCGAGACCATAATCCAAAAAAAAAAATTTTTAAAAAAATTATTAGAGATAGTGGAAATGAACAGCAGATCACATAACTTGCATGAGCTGTCAGCTCATTTCCATTTTTCTCATATGTATGTATGCATGTATGCATGTATATATATATATATATGTATGTATGTATGTATGTATGTATGTATCTGTATATGTATATATATGTATATATATGTATATGTATGTATGTATATATGTATGTATGTATATGTATATATATATATATATATATATATATATATATATATATATATATATATATATATATATATATATATATATATATATATATATATATATATATTACACGTAGCGCCACTTAAAAGGTAATTAAAAAAGTTCTTTTATTTGTTACTTTAAGTAGCGCCCCGTGTAATAAATTTATTGGGCCACCTAAATGGCGGTGAAGGAACTCCCTTCACTGCCAGTGAATTTCCCGTTTTGTCATATATATATATATATATATATATATATATATATATATATATAAAGAAATGGGAAATTCGCTGCTGCTGAAAGGAGTTCCTTCACTAGCGCATAGGTGACCCAAGAAAATGATGACACGTGACGCCACTTCAAATAACAAATAAAACATGAAAGTAGTTATGAGAAGAGAGAAAAAATTTGATTTATATTTGATACCCTAAGCGACGCCATATGTCATCATTTTGTTGGGCCACCTCAGTATTAGTGAAGAAACTCTCTTCACCGCCAGTGAATTTTGTATTTCTTCTCTCTCTCTCTCTCTCTCTCTCTATATATATATATATATATAAGGAAACGGGAAATTCATGTTGGCAGTGAAAATTTCCAAGTAAAATGGAGTTTTCCACAACAGAATACGGAGCTAACTCTGTAGCTTCGCATTTGGCTATTTTAGCCTCGCGTTTATGCAAAACGCGAAGCTAATCCATAACTTCGCGTTCTGGTTCCATAACTCCGCGTTTTGATGCGATTAGCTCCGCGTGAGATAACCAGAATCTTAAATTGATTAAGATTAAGAATTGGGCTTATCCAATACCCAAATTAGGTCCAATCAAAATTTTAAATCAAGAGATTTAAATCAAAACTAAGATATTTGATTGGAATCCATGATGAATACAAATTCTATTTAGATAGAAACTCTCATATGGACCTAAGACTATAAATACCCTCTTGACGAAGCTTTGGGGATCTTTTTGAAGTTTTTGTGAAGTTCGAGTTACACGTGAGAGTTTTGAACAAATCAAGACCAAAAAAGATCATCCAAAGTCGGCCGGCATCTTCTTCATCAAGAGCATGAAGACCATCGTCGTCAGATCGTCCAAAAGGAACTATTTCGATAGATCCCATCGTCACATAGATCCCACGATTCATTGTAAAAGAGAGTGATAAATATAAATCCTCTTGTTTGTTCTTTTTCTTATTCACTTTCATTGTAATTTAAGCTGTATTCAATGGAAGGGAAGCAAATTTCTGCTGCGAACAAACTTGCGACCTTAGTGGGAGACATCTCTTTCACCAAAGAAGAGATCGTGGCGCAATCTGACGTCGAGAGGATCGGATCCGACGTGAACATGCTAGTCGTGGAGATCGATCAGTAGAAATACGAGGAGTATCTCTCCTCTGAATCAGGTAACCTGACCGAAACGCGACGCTATCGTCGCGTGCACTCCAATACCCGAGGATCGGGTAATCGGGAATCCACCGATAAACGGGGACCCTTAGAGACCGCGGCCATAGAGCCGTCGTTTTGGCAGGAAACCCTAGCAGAGGATGGCCTCTTTACTGCCGAAAAAATCTCGGGAACTGGATTGACCAGAATCCAACTCCGAAATAGAAATCGGAGAGCTAGGCGAAAGGCCCTCAAAGCCCGCATTAAACGCGAGGCTAACTTCACAAAGCGCGAGGCTATAGTCCCTTGCAAACTGGCTCGCGTTAATCGCAAGACCAGCCAAGATCGCGATAAACGCGAATCTAAAACTTGCGATAAACGCAAGATTTCTAACACTCGCATTAATCGCGAGGATAAAATTTCCTTAGAACCAGCGTGTGATTCTCCACGCGAGGCTACTACTAAGCTTAGCGATAAACGCAAAACTAGTACAACTTGCGATAAATGCAAGATTTCTGACACTCGCGTTAATCGCGAAGATAAAATTTCCTTAGAGCCAGTGTGATTCTCCACGCGAGACTAATACTGAGCTTAGCGATAAACGCGAAGTTAGTAATACTTGCGATAAACGCAAAACTCCTCAGCTCCACGTAAATCGCGAAGATGATTGGGAAATTTGCGTTAATCGCAAAATCGCGCTAAACGCGAAGTTATGACTTGCGTTAATCGCAAGAATAAGCCAACTCCCTTCCACGCGGGGCTAATATTCCAGAAGATGAAATTCTGCAAGGACGTCAAGCCAGCGTAAAACGCGAGGCTAGCGTATCCAAACGCGAGGCTATTTCTCAGCCCCGCATATCAAAAAGCGAAACTACTTCTCAGCTCCGCGTATCAAAACGCGAAGCTACTACTCAGCTCCGCGTAAATCAACCTGAATACAAGATCAGGATTGATCATTACACTGTTGGACCAGAACTTGACTCCAATGATTCCAGGAAGCTCTAGTGGGCCTCTGGACCCTCTCAATGAATGAGTGGGCCCCATAACTCCATATCGAAGACTACTGATCTTAGAGAATATCTAACCAAGAAAAGGAGTATAAATCAAGTTCAGTCTGAACCTATTTGTCACTGCCAGCAGTTTATGACAGCAGCATCCGCTGTAGTGGACAGTTGCTGTTGCAGCAAGAACAGAGTATCGGTGTTCAACCGATTGATTAAGTCAGGCGAAAACCCTGCCAAGAAGACAAAGATTACTCCCCGGAGAAAGGAATGGAGAATTGTAACTTCTAATATGGTTGGCAAGGGTAAAAAGATCATAGAAAGAAATAATGATTCAGAATCAAGTGATGAAGAACCTCATCATCTTATCTGACTTAAGTCAGGCGCTATCCCGGCCCGAAACTATAAGAAACTTGTGAAAGGTTCTTATGACGACGATAACGATAACTCGGCCATAGCCTCTTCTCGTTCTTCGGCATCGTCTAAATTGCAGAAGTCAGCATCACATATGCTGGATAGGTCTGACGATATCGACCAAAGATTTGAGGCCCAAGAACAAATGATTCGGGAGCAATAAAAGACAATCGAGGATCTCAAGATGTTACTCTCAAAAGTGGTCGAAAACACTCAAAAAATTATCGAGGATAAGGCCAAGAAGGGAAAAGAAACTCCGTTCAGCAAAATGAACGAGGAAGATAAAGAAGAAAAAGTCCATTCGACACATGAGAACAAGGATAAATATTCTTTTCATGACCCTCATGAAGAGAAAATCGAGAAGTTACAAAGCCAACTCGAAGCACTAATGCACAAGAAGGAGTTGAAAGAATCAGGGGTCTCAAAACCATACCCGCGTGAATGAGATTTGGCACCATACCGTGAGAAATACAAACCGCTCAAATTGGAGCCATATGACGGGAAAGGATCTCCCAGTCAACATATTTATTAATTTTTGTCTCAAACTAGGCATTTAATGGGCAATGACCCAGTAATGACCAAGCTATTCGCAAGTATCTTGCAAGGGCCTGCCTTTACTTAGTTTATGCAGTTGCCCCCTGGTACTATTAAACCTGGTTTGATGTTGAGAAGCAATTTCTCGCACATTTCTTTGAGGATGATACTGAAATTTCGGTTCGTTCCCTCCTTGCAACTAAACAAGGAGAACAAGAAACGGTAAAAGATTTTATAGAAAGGTTCTGGGAGAAGTCCATGCATTGCAAACACGGAATGGTCCAAGAAACTCTGGTGGAGACGTGTCGGTATAATCTCAAGACCAACGTGCTCTTAAAAATGGGGGCCGTAGAATCTAGGACTTGGAAGGATTTGCTCAAACAAGGAGAGCAAGTTGAAGACTTGATCCGCAGAGTTGAAGAGTCTCGTGGGTCAAGAAATACTGAAAATAATAGGCCGTATACGCAAAACAATAATAAGAATAAAGGTAAAGCGACAATGGCGTCGGAGGCCGCCCCACAGAAGACAAATCCTCCGAGCCCAAAGCCCCAAAATCAAAAAGGCATGAGACAAAATAGGCCCCAGTAAGAAAGGATATATACCTTTAAGGCAGAACAAATGCCTACACTCTTTCATCTGCTCCTTAGGAAGGGAATATTGAAACTTCCAGAAAATAGGAAACCGGAGGACGCTGGTAAAACCAACGACCCCAACTATTATCTCTACCACAGGAATGTCGGGCACCCTACTAAGGATTGTTATCCTCTGAAGAACAGGATACAAGCATTAATAGAAACTGGAGTCTTGACGCTAAAAGAGGAGTAAAAGGTCACTGCCAATATGGCAACCCTAGTGGTTGGAACCCATGACTTTCCCGCAGGGGTGACTCCAATACCAGAGGGAAAGCTGGTCATGAAAAATCATGATCCACATAAAAAAGCCCAGAAAGGACTTGTCCCCGTAACAACTCAAAGAGCAGAAGTCATGTGAGTCCACCCTGATTTACTACAGGATGAACAGTGGACTACCGTAAGGGGTCAAAAGAAAAAGCGGACTAGCAATACTATTTTTGCGAAAATAAAAGATGAATATATAATTGCAGGGGCATTTACAGACTCTTAAGAAGAGCCCGAAACTATGACCACTCATCAAGATGGGACGGGCCCTTTCGGCACTCGATCTGATAAAATATATCTCAAGGACTACACCAGAGTAGACCCGAAAAATATATACGGGGAACTCGCGAAGCCTGCAAAACAAAACGGACTTCGTTTCCAGAAGAATTCTGTGAGAGACGAAGAAGCCAAGGAGGCTACATTTAAGTTTGATATAATAGCTCAACTGGCAAATATTCCAGCTCGAGTCACACTTTATAAGTTGTTACGATTATTGAAATCAACTCGCGAGGCATTAAGAGAGGCCTTGGCAGACTCTAAGGCATTCCTAGCTCAGATTGTCGAGCCAGCTGATCAAGAACAGGACTCTTGTCCCCGCTGTCATCAAGTGAGGAGGCAGGTCACGCAGATTACTTTCTCTCCAGAGGATATGAAGTAAGGAATATACAACATAATAGGCCTTTATATTTCACCGGATATGTCGGGTCTATAAAGGTGGACCATATTCAAATCGATCCGGGGTCTGCATTAAGCGTTATTATCAAAAGACTGATGTAACTATTGGTAATATCTCCCCATCGTTTGATGTCGACAAATACTAATATATACGGATTTAACGCTAATGACAGCTGTCCTCTTGGCAAAATCTGACTTCGGTGTCAAATTGGATATTTGAGGACAGAAGTTACATGTTATGTTATAAACGCAGATACGTCTTATAACATTTTACTGGGGCGACCATGGATACATGTCTATATGATAGTCCCGTTGACTCTCCACCAGTGCATGAAATACTGCGATGATCAAGGAGAAGTCTAGACATTAGTTGCAGATAGGCAGCAATACAAAGGATTAGAGAACTACTTTACGGATGCTATGCTTTATAAACCAGTCCACGAAGTCTCCAACAATAACTGCAAAAAGCCTCAAGAACCCGAAGATAGCGGCAACGAGGCCGATACTGAGTACGAATCTCCGGAAGAGGATAACGGGGGTGATTACGAAATTAACCCTCGCATAAACCTTCAAATAAATTTTGATAATAATGTAGCCAATGTAACAGAGGATGAATGGGTTATTAATGAAGATATAAAATTAGTCTACGAGCCTACTGTAGTTATAGAGTCTGAGCCTTCTTGTACATCCATCGAGGCAGATGAACTATCCGAACTTGAAGTTTTGGCGGCATATCACTTGCCAATAAGGTCGTCTCTCATCTCTCGGTCTAAAATAACGAAAGGACGAGATCACTTCTTCGAAGTACAGCCGCGACATGTGTCGCATAAACCAATTGTCTTCGGCAAAGTGATCACATCGCCTAACCAAAAACAAAGTAGTGAAAGTGATGAACAAATATCAGCTCAATTTTACTTATATGAACAGAAATTTCGACAAATGCTGGAAAAGATGGGTTATAATTTTACCCAGAAATCGGGATTGAACTTTGCGAAAGGGCGACGAAATCTCATACCTTCGTTTAGACCAAGAGGGAAGAGCCCAGACTATTATCAGAAAACTAGAAAGGGGTTGGGCTATGTATCTACTCCTCCCTCATCACCATACAAATACGAAGAGGATTCTTCGGCAGATGAGGATTTACACCCGCTCGACCACGATTCGGATCTAAGTACCGGCGCCTAGTTTCAATCTCTAACAGTAAATATGGTTTCAGCCGTACCGGAAAGCGACGAGGAACCAATTGATGTTCAAAATGATTCCTGGGCCAAACACATATACACTCTTTGGGATGTCCGCTTTGAACAGCGTGACCCGCCTACAGAGGATAAACTATTACAAGTTAATATGGGAACGGAAGAGAACCCGAAATCCATTTTTATAAGCGATACACTGACTCCCTTGGAAAAGAAGGAACTTATATCCCTTATCAAGAAGTATATAGATGTGTTCGCATGGAGCTATGAAGACATGCTTGGTCTTGATCCTCAGATTGCCACACACCGGCTAAATATCAAAGAAGATGCCAAACCAGTTAAACAATAACAGAGGCGTTTTCGGTCGGATTTAATGGAGGCAATAGTCGTTGAAGTTAATAAGCTCATACAATCGGGATTTATCCGAGAAGAGTAACATCCCGATTGGGTAGCTAATATAGTGCCGGTTCGTAAGAAGAACAGAAAGATTCGGATATGCATTGATTTTTGAGATCTAAATGCTGCATGCCCTAAGGATAAATTCCCACTCCCAATTACCGACGTAATGATTGATAACACCTGCGGTTACGAGAAGATGTCCTTTATGGATGGCTTCTCAGGCTATAACCAGATTAAAATACATCCAGATGATAAAAAGCACATGGCTTTCAGAATGTCGCTGGGGGTGTACTGTTATACAGTAATGCGTTTTGGACTAAAGAACGCTGGTGCCACCTACCAAAGTGCAATGAGCGTTATATTTAAAGAATATCTGCGCAAAACGGTAGAGTGTTACGTGGATGATTTGACGGTCAAAAGCAAGAACAAAGAAGATCATCTTCATGACTTAAGAACAGTTTTCGATCTTATGTGAAAACATCACTTGAAGATAAACCCGGCCAAGTCTTTCATGGGGGTGTGCAGCAGAAAATTCCTTGGGTTCATAGTTACTTCTGAAGGAATTTTTCTTGATCCTGAAAAAGTAAAAGCAATCAACGTGATGCCGCCTCCCCACAATCTTAAAGAGTTAAGGGGGTTATAAGGAAACTGGTCTATATCCGGCGCTTTATCTCTAACCTATCAGGGCGATGCCAGCCGTTCTCCAGATTCATGAAAAATGGGGTTTCTTTTGTATGGGATGAGGCATGTCAACAGGCATTTGACGATATCAAAGAATACCTTATCAAACCTCCTGTTCTTATGACACCGGTCCCTAGGCAACCGTTCCTCATATATGTAAGGGCCATGGATAATGCGTTAGGAGCATTACTTGCTCAGTATAATGAGCACGGTCATGAACACACCCTTTATTACTTAAGCAGGACAATAATCGAGGCCGAGCGTCGGTATACTTCGATTGAAAAAGAATGTTTAGCCCTAGTGTTCACTATTCAGAAAATGCGACACTATCTTTCAGGGCAAACGATACATGTCATCACACGGGTTAATCCCTTGAAAATCCTGATGACAAAATCGGGATCCTTAAACGGCCGATTAGCAAAATTGACATTATTGCTGTCACCATATGATGTACACTTTATTCCTCAAAAAGCTATGAAGGGACAAGCGATCGCCAATTTCTTAGTAGACCATCCAATTTGGTCCAACTCTAAATAGACGTCAGAGATTAACACAACTGGCAAAGAACAACCATAGCAGATGTTCTTCGACGGTGCTGCCAGACGATCTGCTGCTGGAGTGGGGGTTGTGCTGATATCCCCATATAAGCACATACTGCATAACAGTTACTCATTAACAGAGCCGTGCACGAACAATGTGGCGGAATACAATGCACTCATTATTGATTTAAAAATGGCTCTGCAACTGGGGGTGAACCATCTAGAGGCATATGGAGACTCTAAGCTCATTGTCAACCAGATGACAGGTGAGTATGAAGTCAGACATGAAGCCCTCATCCCCTATCATCAGCTAGCTATCGAGCTAGCAGGATATTTTGAACAGTTTTATATCTACCATATATCTCGGAATGAGAACGTCTATGCAGATGCTCTTGCCGCACTAGCTGCAACGTTGGCGATCCCGCCGGGTGAAGCTTAAAGCATCACTATTGGTAGCAGAGAACTCCTCCATCCAGACACGGTATTCCAAACCAAAGAGGTGTGCCAGACATGCTTAACTCTGGAACCCCGTGATTGGCGATTTTCATTTATAGATTATGCCTTATATGGGATACTGCCAGAGGATCCAAAGGAAGCCGCCTCGATAAAGAGGAAGGCCCCGAGATTTTACTATGATCATACACTTCAAATTTTATATAGAAAGTCAAGTGATGGTCTCCTGCTACGCTGCATATCAAAAGCGGAAGCTGATGAAGTGTTGAGAGAAACGCATGATGGAGTGTGTGGAGCTCATTAATCCGGTCCAAAACTTGGGGACCGCATAAGAAGGCTAGGATATTACTGGCCGAAGATGATTACCGATGCAATGGCGTACGCTAAACGATGTCATGCATGTCAGGTACATGCTAACTTTATCCATCAACTCCCAGACTATCCAGATACCATCATTAAGAGTGGCCCTAACCACTAAAATGATGACAGAAGAGCGCCATCAACAAAGATTGCGAGAATTAGACGCGTTGAATGAAAAACGTCTCCGGGCTCAACAACAAATTGAGTTGTATCAAGCCCGAATCTCGCAAGCATTCAATAAGAACGTTAAACCAAGGACCTTTAAACAAGGAGACTTGGTTCTGGCTATTAAAAGGCCAATGATTCTAACCCACAAGACTAAGAGAAAATTTGAGCCCAAGTGGGAAGGATCATTCATCATGGAGATGGTATACTCTAGTAGAGCTTATAGCTTAATGAATCAGGATGGAGATAGGATGATGATGTCTATTAACGGCAAATTTTTGAAGAAGTATTATGCCTAAAAAAAAGAAAAAAATGATGATTTACTGTCACATCTGGTTCATAATCCCTAGAAGTATAACCATCTACTTGTTCAAGTTATGCATATAAGCACTTGGAATCATCACCTGATTATTTTGACATGAGCGGTTCAAGTTACGCATAAGAGCCTTGAACTGACTCCATCAAACTAAGGCATGTGTAATTAAGCGCCTCTATCTAAGTTAATGATCCTGATCCGATCACCCTGGTGTAAGTAGCTAAACACTTTCACCAAACTATCATTTTGCTCTAGTGGAGAGATTTACCGTGTTCAATAATTTTGATCCGGTTATTTTGATATTAATCTAAGTTACGCAAATGAGTCTTAGATTATCTTACCAAAACTATGAACTTTTATTTGTTGCACAAGGAAAATTTGTAGCCAACAGATAAAAGAATCAAAAGAATGATCTTTATTCATAAATCAAAAAAAATAAAGTTACAAAAGAATGAAAGAATTCAAAAGAATTATTGAGTTCCTTTTATTACAAAAGAATAAAGAATATAAGGGAGTTATGGCTCTCCCAAAAACTTAAATTTATTTGTCGTCTCATCAATTACTCAACGACGAGTCTCCTCCACGGAGTGTTGAGCTTGCCCGCGCAAATCATCGTCATTTATTGCAAGTTGCTGGGTCAACCGCTGACGAGATTCTTCAATAGCACGGCCTCTTATTATGCCCTCCTGTTCGAGCTGTCCTTGTTGAAGGACCAACTCTTCCCATCTCCTGACAGATTTTCCTAACCGAGACTCGCTGGCTTCTAAAATAACTTGGGCCTTAACGATAGTCTCTCGGGCTCTTAGGATGGCAGCCTGGCTCCCCTCAATCTCAAAGTCCGCCATCTCCAGCCCCTAAGAATTGACTCCTGGCCGGCCTGTAGCTCCGCTAACTCCCGCGACCATCCTTCCTCCTGTCGTCTCAACTCCTCTTGACGAGCTGTTAACTCTGCCCGTAGCCGCGCCAATTCTATCTCAGTGATCGTTTCCACATCCGCTTAACGAACTGTGTTTAGCGTGTTCACCTGCTCTTCTAAAGCTTCAAAGTAGGCCCAGTAAGGAGCTGCTCGGTCGCGACCCCCGATCCTTTCAATATTGTCTAGATAACTGGACAATATTGGACGTCCAAAATTAAGGAAATCTCTTCCGTCCAGGATCATCCCGATACATCTCCTTAGTAGCCGCATAAAATCGTTGACACTATGATTGAAGAATTCCTCAAGAGAATCAACAGTGTCTAAATTTAAAGCAGGCAGCGCTAGGGAAGATGTCGTCGGGGGAGGAGTGGCTTCTGTTGAAGAAAAAGAAGCTCGTCCCTGTACCAGATTCATAACATGCGGGGCCAGTAAAGCCAATGTGGTCTTGGCAGAACTGGGAACCCGAGGAGAAGTATCATTAGTACAGGTCATTCGAGCAGCACCACCAGTAAGGGTAGATGATGGAGTGTCTTCACCCGAAACTCCTCCTGTAGCAGAAGTGGCTTTGAATGAAAACTTCAAATTTTCTTCGTCTCCCGTTGGCAGAAGACTTGGAGCGGGAGGAGTCACCGGTGTCTCAACAGCCATTATCGTTGATGGTGTCAATATTGCTGGCTAAGGAGCAGAGGGCACACCAACAACCACTGGAAAGGTTTCTTCGGAGCAAACCATTGGTGTTGAAGATGGCAGACTTGGAGATAGGGGAGCCTCTCTTTCTGCGGCCGCGACGACGACCTCTATCCTATCATCACTCCCGACTTCGTCGATCAAAGGAGCTGAAATAGGAATAGAGCGAGGAGCTGGTGTGAAATAATCCACGCCGAACTCCTCCGCCGAACTACCAAGACTACCCACCGAGCCGGTGGTGCCAGAGTAGTCGATCAGCTCCTCGGACTCCACCCTGGTAGTTGAGTGCATGAGAGAGTGGAGTTGACTACCTGCATCTCAGAAAGCAAACAAGAAGTGTTACATAAAATATAGAAAAATAAACAGAAGATAGAGTATAAAATCTGAAAGAGACCATACCAGGGGATACAAGTCCTGTCGTTGGACTTGAAGGAGGAGCCATCGTCGTATCCAAGAGCATACCCGTTTCATCACCTAACGGTTGCGTTGCAGCATGCTCACCAGTATCTTCAGTTGATAGGGGAGCTGGAGCATCAGGAGCGTTAGGGGCTTCACCGGGCATATTCTCCTCTGCCGACCCAGACGGCAGAGTTGAGGCCAGCAGGTCCGTGGCAAACTGGACAGCTGCCTCTTAGGGGACTACCAGAGTTCCCGGGGCCAGCTTCTTCTTCTTCTTGGCAGGCCCTTCTCTCGGGGCTCCGCGGCGTTTGATGGTCGGACTCCGGGAACGAGTGACTACAGGTTGGGGAGCACTTCCAACATCAGCGTCATCATCATCACCATCATCGTCATCATCATCAGAGTCGCCAACATCTGATGGATCGGCCGCCACACCAAGGAATTCGTCTATTCCTTTTACCCTTACTCTTTTAGCACCCTTACGGCTAGAGTAAAAAGCTTCTATTTCTTTACAACAACTCCGGTTGATGGAGAAGTTGGGCACGTCAGCGTTGGCAACACTGTACCACATGCAGAAGCTTAGCGTCATGCTCAGTTCCGGCGACTTCTGAGGCAAGACGACTTCAGCCCCGGTTCCACCAGCTACAAAGTGGAACCAGCCGCGGGCGCCCTCATACAAGTTCCCCTCATAAGCCAGCTTCTTGTTTGGGTTACCCACATAGAGTTGAGAGTACCCAAACTGACGAGCGAAGCGGCTCGGAGTGTATGGTTCGATATAACACATGGTGTCTTGATGATATACCAAGTGTCCGGGTCGAATATTGAGGAGCTACCAGAATGCCCCTGAGGATAAGACGGTGAAGTTGTTTGCTTCCGAGATATCCTTGAATTTCGACCATTATTCTCCACCGGGGAAGTCGGGGAAGTACTGGAAGATTTCATAATTCTGGTGTTGGCGGAGTGTCTTCCGGATTTGAGACATATAATGACTCTTCCATGAGGAGCGCTCTTATAACTCCACAAGGAAGGGCTTGTCACCTGAGCGATTTTCAGCCACACTCATCGAAGAGGGGCAATGCATGATAAGCCACGCCATTAAATACGTGTAAAGTATCTCCACCCTGGGGTTTGGAGTTTTCGCCTTGGCAGTCTCTTTTGACTTGCCTTTTCCTTTCCCTTTCCCTTGTCGGCGGGAATAAAACCATTACAGAGCGCTCGTAGTCCGCTCTGTAGGTTGCACACCATGGCGGGAAGGAGTCCAAAAGGTTGGTCATATGCAAGTAGAACTGCTGGGTATACCACGTTCATTGCAATCGCCTCTTTTGGTAATGACGGCACAATGCATCTTTTTAACCACAGTATCAGGAACCCAGCGATAAGACCTCTATTAGATACTAGGAACTGAGCTTGGTAGTGGAAACTCTTGAAGATGGTGCTAGGGTTGAGTCCACCTTCGTTGGATTCAGCAGTATAAAATACGGCACGAGTCTTGGCGACGCGACGATCAATCTCCTTGACGTCAACAGGAGCATATCCGTGAACTGTTGCTGAACTTTCTTTGGAGTTCAGGTTTCCAAAAAGATAATCGGCCCACTTCTTATGACCGATACCCTGATTACGCACACTTGCCATGTCGGCACAGATGCGGTAATGGCACATCATCTCCCAGTAAGTGGCATAGATGCGCTCATCTCTCGCCTTCAGTATATTTAACTCTTCGGCGGTAGGGATGTATTCTTCATAGGGGACTTCGCTCATGGATAACCCGGACACCTCAAACATCTCGTGGAGAGCAAGTACCACTGGTGTAAAGAAAGTGCCAGTTTCGGGGTTATACATCTCCAAGAGACTGAAGAAATGGTAGGAGCTCTGGGAAATCCTAAATTGAACATTTCTGATGGCTTAGTATAAGCCAATCTCCTTCAGAACTGGTTTATGGGAGTCTATCATGTATTGAACGAGTCGAGCCCACCACATATTACCAGAAGAATAAACCCAATCAGGCATCCTAAAGTCGGTGGTTGGGTATTGGCCTCCCTGCGCCATGAACTCACTTAGAAAAGTTCACGCGCGGATTGGAACCTCTCCTATTGGGTGCTCCTTGGTGATTCTTCCCGGAAGCAACCCAGTGATGCATCTTGTGGGGCCATCTTGGTAAGCCTCATGTGCGCCCAACTTACCCGTAGGGACGCAGTCATACTCCTGGCTCAGCCCCCACTCTAATTCACGGTACATGGCTAGCCTTTGAAGATAGACCAGAGGATAGCTGCGCTCCATGCTGGGTAGGAATATCAGCAGGTCGCCAGACTAGTAGAGCCACATGTACTCCTCTTCAAAGAGGATCTGGTTTGAATACCCCATCGCATCTCCAAAGAGAAATGCGAGTTTCTTCAACACTTCTCGGTTGGTGGCCTCGAAAGTGGCATCGGTGATGATCTCCCGTGCAGTAGCAGGGTAGTACCTGATTAACTTTTCCCTGCGCTCCCTCAGGCCCGGCTTGTATGCAACCAAAACCGTGGTGAAAAGGAATTGGGCCATCAGATCCGCACCCCCAGCAAATCTAAAGTAGTGCCTATGCGGGAGGGCGTCCACCGAATACCCCACTACAAAAGAAGAATCAGAAGTTAGAAAAAAGATTTGAGAAATTTAGAAAAAATCTTCTAAGTATAAAAAAAACTCTGCGCGAAGCTAAAGATTAGACGGCGCGAAACTAAAAATAACTCCACGCAAAGCTAAAAATAACTCCGCGCGAAGTTAAAAATTAAACCGCGCGAAACTAAAAGTAACTCCGCGCAAAGTTAACGAGATAGCCTCGCATTCACGAATGCGAAGCTAAAATCCATAGGCTCGCGAGGAAACGTGACAGATAGTCAAAATAGCCCCGCGTTTCAAACGCGAGGATAACGCGATAGCTTCGCGTAGAAGAAGGCCGGGGGCCTTTCTTCTTCTCCAAGCCGTACGGCCGGAAAACAGCGATCTCGCCGATAAAGAAACGATTGGCCGGTTAAAACCAAGCCAAATCACCCCAAGAACGTTCTAAAAAGTCCAAAAGTTGAGATTTTTACGTCCAATAGGTGCGGCGAAGACTGTGTCGTTGTTATGGCCGCTGCCTCGGCCGCTACCGCCGCTGCTAGCGCCGGCGGCCGATGATGAGGAAGCGCGAGAAGAGGTCGCGATCTTCTTGGGTGCCATTGAGTTCGAGATCTTGGAAGAAATCGACGAAAATTGGTGAAAATCTGGTCGGGTGCTAGGGTTTAGATCGCCGGAGTTTTTGATTTCTCGAGTTCTCAAAAGAGTGAGGAAGAAGAAGAGAACACTCTATTTAAATGAGAAAACCCGCCCCTTGGTATTCGGCGCGAGAATCGGAGCAATTACTGAGCAGTTACCTATTGAAACGCGAAGCTATTAGTTCCGCGCAAGTAAACAAAATGCGAAGATAACTTGGTGTTTTAACTCCGTGTTTCAGATTGAAAATCCAAAGTATTTCAAAATTTGCTAAGATCTAAGCCATTTTGAAAACTTTGGAGG
>JAYEPQ010000004.1:10375068-10642568 GCA_036321105.1 Dracaena cambodiana | reverse complement strand
ACCTTGTTCAACAGTGAAGGAAGCTCCATTGGGGCCACGGCCGTTGATGAGAACGCCATCAGGGAAAGGGAGCCTCTTACCAGCGTCCAGTCTGGCTCTCAACACCTGTTTGACAATAAACAAGATAAATAAAAATCAGGTCATTAAAAGAGTAGTTAAGTGTTCAACTAGCATTAAGCTAATAAGATATATTTAAGGATTTGGATTATAAACGACTGATAAAAAATTATGTTTTGGAATTAAAATAATAATAATAATAGCATCGTTATGGTATAATCCATATTATCTTGTTATTTTTATTTTTTATTTGCGATCCAAGTAAATTCTTTTAGTCAGAATATCTTGACCGAGAACAACCTTTTCTGATCTAGGTTAAATATTATTAGTATATTGACTTAGGATATTTAGATCAACTTAATCCAAAAATAGTCCAGCAGCATAACGTTAAAACACTTTATCTGCCCTTTTTTTTTAAATAAATAATGGAATGTAGGGATTTTTTACCCATTATTTTAGCTCAAAATATAGGATAAAACCCAAAAACCTCAACTTATTATGTGTCATGGATTTTTTTTTTTTTTTTTAAAAGGAAGCATCGGTGTTAAGAAAGCCTCGCCATTTAACAATAACAAATATAATAAAAAACTTATTCGTAGGGATTAGAAATTATGAGTTGTAGAGATGATATTTTTAACCACATGAAAGGGAAAAAAGAGTAGCAATATACCGGTTCATTCGCCATAAACTACAATAGTCATCAACTTATTTTAGCTGGGGAACAACCAAAATAATGATAGAATAATGAGGCTTTAATCACTTCTAAAAGCTGCTGAGGAATGGGAGGTCCCTAATTTAAAGTGGGATACAACCTTCAAGGGGAAAAAAAAAATGGAAAAATAAAAAGGAAAAGATGTAGAGCATTTAATCGGATCCCACCTTATCAAATTTGTTTGTTTCATGATGACAATGATGAGGTGCCCACCAAACGGACCAATTGTGTCCAAATTATTCTCAGTAATTTGTCCATTGTACCTCTTGACTATTTCCATTCGAGATAGAGCTACACAACTCATTTTATCAGAGTGGACCTGTGGCTGATGACAACTCGGGCCGCAACCACAAGTCGTCATTTACAGGGCCTCTAGTCCCTGCCAGCCCATATTAAAATTTTATTTTATTTTTATTTTTATATATTTTTAAAACATATAACAGTCGTCATTTTGAAAATGGCCTTCAAGTTAAAAATTGACCTCTCTAACTCATTCAGAACTCTTATAAATTTCTCAAGATCATTACGTTTTGAAACAAAAGGGGATATTTCTCCTTTTGAGTGAATTACCCTAAAATCTTTAAGGCTATTGGGCATTTAACCTTTAAAAGATTTCTTTTTTATTTGCTAGAACCGTTTGAATCTTTGCTATGGTAAAATTCTCCTCATATTGTTCAACATTAAACAAAAGAACGTGAAGATAGAGAGAACTAACAGACGAATTCATGCCCAATATGTAAATGAGCGAAAATTCGAAAATAGAGAGACAATAACTAGATTGCAAGTTTTTATATACTCATACAATATTACTTCACCAGATTGAATATTTTATAAGCCAATCCTTTGATCACTTTAGCAGTCAGCTAAGCAAATAGTTACGACTGATTCTTTCTAATAATACACAGTTATAAAAGAAATAAAAGGACATTTAAATAACCCTCAATGGTATTTCAAGAGGAAATTCTATTCACACACACCACTTTGTTCAAGACGTCCAACTCTCTCTTTAAGTCCGCTTTTAATTTTAAATTAATCAATATTTAGGATAATTCTAAATGCGCCCCATCTTTTTCTTTTTCTTAGTGAGCCCAAAAGAATTTAAAACATAGGTATTTTTTCATAGTGAGCCTAACAAGAATTTAAAACATAGGTATTTTTTCATAGTAAGCCTAGCAAGAATTTAAAACATAGGTATTTTTTCACAGTGAACCCCATTTTTTCTTCTCCTTTTTTGGAATTGCCCTCTCCCTTCCCTAACAGCAGCGGCAACTGTTGCCATTGTCATCGCAACAGCAATAGCAGTCACGGCAGTAGCGACGACAGCAGTGGCAACAGCAATCGCGGCAACAGCAGCGACAACAGTGGCACCACTAGCAACGCAGAGACTGCTGCAGCGACGACAACTGCTGCTGCTGCAGCGGCAACAGCGGCAATGAGGCTCACTACAAAAAAGGGTTGAGGATTTTTTCATCCAAAAAAAATTATGACAAATTTATAATTATTTGTTCTTTAAATTATGAAGCTCACTAAGAAAAAAAAAAAATGGGGCGCATTTAGAATTACCCTAATATTTAGTCAATATGCACTTTTTTTTTTTCCAATTCTAACCCTCTCTCTCTTCTTTTTCATCCCATTTCATTACGAGGGGATGTTACTATCCGATCCAAATGGAACTTGATCGGATATTAATACTCGATCAATATTCTATTAGGTCAGATATTAATACCCGACCAGTGGGTTGTGAAAGGACAATTTAGTCTAAAAAAATGATGGTGAATATATAATTTTTTGAAAGTTTCAAAAGTGTGCATCTTGAGCAAAGTGGTGTGCATCAATAGAATTTTCCGTATTTCAGTAATTAAATAGAATTTACGTTTTTCCTTATGTGTAGCCATGGGTCGAACACGAAGCAAAATCGAATCAGCCTATTTGGATTATAGTATTGAGAGTTAATTAGACCATAGAACCCAGATTGTATTTTGAGGTAAGGTCTTAACTATCTTATAATCCCTTAATTAGTTATTATCATATAAAGAGGAGCACCCTACCCACCACTTTTGCTAAGAAAAGAGAAGCACCATATAATGATATCTACGCAATCTTAATTCGTCCTACCTAAAATTAAAAATTTTAAAAATAACCAAAGAGGGAGGGGATGGGTTCTGAATGATGTTACCTATGTCACATCATCAAAGAAACGGCGGGTTTTTGTTCATTGATTGTGACTTTGTCAAAAGTGTATGGGAGTTGTTTTTATAGCAATGACATATCTTGTAGGGTTGATTGGGCTTTTAAAGCTATTTCGGATTTTTGGAGCGGGGCCCAGTATGAATAGTCGGATGGAGCATGGGACTTCACTTACTGTAATCATGTGGCATATTTATTTATTTATTTGGAGGGAAATAATAAAATTTTCAATAATATTGCTTTTCCTGTATCTCCTATGCTAAATTACTTATTCCATTTCTTTTTGGACCATAGGTGTAACGACTGTGAAGGGGAGTTTCCAAAGGAGCACACCATCTTTCCTAGTGAGCCCACTTATTCGTAAATTTTTGGCCCGGGCTGAAAGTTGTTGATTGGGCTCACTAGGAACAATGGTGTGCTCCTTTGGAAACTCCCCTGTGAAGGAGAACCACATACCTACTTAAAGGCTTGGGCGTGGGATCGTGACCCACGAGGTCGGTTAGAGCTTTACCATCTGGACATCAGAGACGATAGCACTTCTGATGAGATTGACAGATAGGAGACAAACCAGGGAGCTTGAGGATCCCCCCAAGGAGGGTTGATGGAAATGGTTTTAAGGAGAGATCTACTTTGGTTTTGTAGGCTTTTTAACTCTCATTTGTTTTGTCTTCTACTTACTATTGAAATCCTCTTCCTAGTGAGGAAGTATATTACGTATAAAGGTCCTTTTAATAGAAAAGAGAGAATTAATACCCACTGCTTAATCTTTAGGTGTGTGTGTGTGTGTGTGTGTGTGGGGGGGGGGGGGCGGGGGTGAATGACATGATAAGCAACGTGTAGATCTAGCATCCGAGCACCCCAAACCACATGGTGCGCGCCAAAAAGACGCACACTTTTTTTGATCTAGCATCCGAGCACCCCAAACCACATGGTGCGCGCCAAAAAGACGCACACTTTTTTTGTATTGTACGAAACTTTCCAATAACATGTTGCTCGTGCCTTGGTGTCCAATTTGTCCGCCGACACTGAACTCTCCCCAACACTAACAGCCCATGAACCCAACATGATCAACACAAATATGACTGCTCATTCTCATGGCCCCCGTGAACAATTCAATCCAAATCAAATTTTGGCTTCTATGTTTCGAACAGTCATAGTTTAGAAAATTTACCGTGTGGTTGGCCTTGTACCAATCCCCAATGAGGACGGTGTAATCACCGGCAGGTTCATCAAACGGCACCGGAATCAACGGCCTGCTTAGGATCCGGAGGCCGCCGAAGCCGCCGGCTGCCTTCTGGTAGTACATTGATGGGAAGTAGAAGAAGCTGCCAATTTGATCCTTCATCTGGAGCTTGTAGGTAAAGTTCCTCCCTGGTGGGATGGGGCAAGTTGTTCCGAGGACTCCATCCTCGTACGAATTCTTTCGGTTCTGCACTCCGTTCCTGTTGCAAGCCAAAAAGACCCATCGTTGGAAATTTGTAAATAAGTCTATTGATTAACTATCGGTCTTTCAAGTCTGAACCTATTAAAATTCCTGCCACTACATCAAAATTTGTCTTACATTAAATCTGTGAACCTCTACTATCTAATTATCTGCTTTGCTAGCTAGCTAGTGAGCTAAATTCAACCACATATCATGATGTTTATCAGCAATACAATCTGTTTCGAGTTGCTACCGAGTTTGTTTTCTGATTTTGCTGATTTAGAGAGAATCTGATCCTAGAAACTAACTGAATGAGCTGTAATCCCTGGTCGGTGTAAACTAAGAGTGTGGATGTGATGGGATGGCGTGCAGGATTTGATTTCTAGGAAGTTTCCCTTCGTCATCAACTGGAACAGATTAAACCTGATTGAACCTGATATAATTAGCTAAAACTCAATAGCGTGTTCTTGTTCTTAAAGATCCCTCCATATTAATATAGAATATCCTAGATTAACAACGCTTTTCCCAATCCATTCCATTTCTTTCAAATTTTTATAATTTGATTGTATGACGAAACCCAAGTTGAATCGAACTAATTTCCTTTCTTTATCAAGCTAAAGTTTGGATAAGATAAAGGAGATGGAGACATGGGCATAGGAGCAAATTTACCAAAATCAGAAAATTGTTGCTTAGAGACGATGTTTCTTATTGCTCCCCCAAAATCAAAATGAAATAAATGAAAGAAACTAGTGATGAAGTGCAAAGAAGCAAATGTCAACGGATCCTCAATAATAACTGATTCATTTATGTCCACCATTACCCATTTATTAATTTTTATGTAGCCGCCGCATTCAATGATTCGGCCACATTAACATCGAAGCTATCACTAATTGATTAACTATAAAGAGAAGAGCAGAGTAGAAAAAGATCTAGTTACCATGAGAGGAGGAAGGGCTCTGTCAAATTGTTGTGCACGTTGATGATCAAGTTATCATTGGTAACGGAGAAGATATCGGGGCCGGGGAACTGGCCATTGATCAAAATCCCCTGTAACCCGAAACGAGAAGAACAACATTATAAATTTTTCACATAAAAGTAATCAAGAATTCACAAGAACTAAGAATACCTGCTGCTTGACGCCGAGGGGATAGATGTCACCAAAAGTGACGACCCAGTCGAAGAATCTGTACGGGTCCTCTGCCGCTGCGAGGGAAAGGCAGCAGAAGAGAGCAAGTGCTGCTGCTGCCTTTGCCTGCATCCTCTCGGTTCCTTTCAAAACTCTCTATCTAATTTCTTTTGCCCCTATTTTTGTGAGTGAGAGATATAAAGAGAGGGAGGAGTGAGAGAGAAGAGATTGGAGAATGCTATTTGAATTAACGGTGAGGCGTAAAGCAAAAACAAAAATGATGAAGATTGGGAAGGATGTGCGCTGCTATACACTAATTTATACAGCTGTGGTGCGATATGGCAATATAGGGCACTGATCGGACGCGCTCCGTTACGATGTGCCCTCGTCTTGCTCTTGGTTATCGTGTACTTCCATACAACGACACATGACATGTTTGTGGTATTGAACTGAAGCGGGCCGCAAAAATATTACGCCCCGCGCAAAAAAAGGGAGTTTCAAAAGTAGCACACCAATTTTTTTTAGTGAGACTGTTATATAGTAAAATTTTAATCAGGTCAAAAATTTAAGAGTGGGCTCAGTAGTAAAAATGGCGCCACAAAAAAGGGTTAGCGGATCCGAAACCCTCTGAAAAAAGGGGGAACTTCTGGGCACAACTTTTTTCCTAGTGAGCCCAGTTAATAACTTCCAAAAATATCAAGTTTACCCTCTAAAAAAATTTTCAATTTTACCCTTCCTCCTTCTCCAGCTCCAGGCCTTCCGCTCCCGCTCCGTTCCTGTTTGGACTGATAGTCCGAACAGGGCCTCCCCTGTTCAGACTGAGAGTCCGAACGGGCTTCGGACTGACAGTCCGAACAGGTCTCCCATATTCAGACTGTCAGTCTGGACAGAAACTTGGCCCGATCTGCTATTCCGGACACCTCACACACTCTATTTATGTAATAAACTGATATATCATTAGTTTATCCAATTTAACGTCACGTTACGGACTTATATTAACAACTAATTATACATTATTACAAAAATATAGTGAAGGAAGCAAAATGATACACTGATACACCGACACAATGATTCACTAATACACCGATACAATAATATATGGATAAACTGATTCATCGATACGCCGATACAATGATACACTACTACACCGATACACTGATACAATGATACACTGATACATCGATATACCGATACAATGATACACTGATACATTGATACACTGATACAATGATACTCCTGATACACAAATGCAATGATACTCCTTATACACTGATATAACGATACAATGATACACTGATACACCGATACAATGATACAACGATACAATAACTGATACAATGATATAGTGAAGATCATAAACAAGGTCCCCTACGTATAAAACAAAGAAGATCATATACAAATTAAAGAAATAAGATCAAATACAAACGTAGTGTATATATTCCTCGAACAAAAAGCAAATAATAGGGTTCATTACAAACAAAAACCATATATTGTACAAATTCTTCAAAATGTTTGTAAAAAACAATTACACTGGCCACTTGAAGTTTCTTACAACATCCATATCAATACACAACTAATATAATCTAATCACTGTCTCCTTGTCTTCCTCGGAGATTGATGTCTGCTTCTGGTTCGAGACATAAATGCCGTATCGGGTGCATCGGGAGTGGATTGATCTTGTCTTTGTTCCTCTGCTTGCTCTTCTGGTGGTTCTTCTGATTGGTTCTTCTGTACATATAAGTATGAACTTACAAAGTAAAATTTGCTACAAATATCTTTTTTTGTCTATTTTTTTTTTGCTGCAAGATAGTATAATATTAAATTTTAAAGACACTAAAACCGTCTTTTGCAACTTAATCAACTATTAGGACAATACCATCAAACTTCATAATTAACTAATAAATTCTAATACTAACGTTCATGATTATAAAAAATAACTAAATTTCGCATATTTTACAATTGGAATTACAATATTAAATTTTCTTAATAATTATAATCTAAATATTAAAAATTAAAATTAACAAAAAAAATGCTACAACTAAACTTGCTACCTCATCCCCTCTTCCTCCTTCCAAACCCAACAAAATCACCAAACACTAATATTTGAAGAGTTGTTTAATCCAAAAATAATAAAAACTAAATTTTAAAATAAATATTACTAAATTTGGAAAACTTACTTAATAATGGCGGGAAGGCGGCGACGGGACCTCGGCGGCGGCGGCGAAGGAAGCTCGGCGACGGCGGCGGCCTGCAGCGGCGTGAGGGAGAGTAGCAGGGGTTTAAGAATGGGAGAGAGAGGGAGGGAGATTTGGAAGGAGAAATGAGGAGAGAATAAGGATGGAGAGGATGAGTGGAAGTGGGAGAGGATGAGTGGAAGTTTGGGTTAGGTTTTGGAGGAGAAATGAGGAGAGAAGAGGAAGAGGAGAGGAGATATAGAGGGAAGGACATTTTGGGAATACAATATATGCTCACTAAGAAATTTCCTTTTTTAGCAAAAATTTACTGGGTTCACTAGGAAATCTGGGCTCACTATGAAAAAAGTTGTGCCCTTTAGAAGTTCCCAAAAAAGGGGTAGGGGGCCGGGCGGGCTTGGTGGTGGGGGCCCACAACACACGATTCAGGCCCTTCGGTGGGCTGGTTTCTTCTGGCCCTGTGTTATTGTCGGAGACAGCTCACATGACCACCATCTGGCCTCAAGCAGGAGGCTTCCGGCCTCGCCGCCAATGACGGCGCCTGCTCCCACACGGAGAAACCATGTGATGTCGAGTTGGTGGGCCATGTGAACTCCGTTGACGTCAATTTTGATCATCGAACCCGATATGCTCTTTGTCAATAGTGCCGATCGAGCATATGGATCATGCAATGCGGATATTTTAAAACTAAAACAGTGAGCAGAGCTTTGAATTTCAGTTCAACAAATATAACATAAGTATCAAATATATAATATGTTTTTAAAACTAGACCATTTTTTCTTCCATGCAGATGTTTTGGAATTCAATTCCTTGCCATGTTATAATAATGAAGAATTTTGTCTGGACAATATTAAGATAATTAACATTTAGGTGCAAGAATTATAACTAACAAAATGTATATCAGTTTTTTTTTTCCTGGTACATCAGCTCAAATCTTTTGTCGGGAAGTTCTTTTGAAAACTTTGTCGTTTTTGCTAGTGTGCATAAAAGAATATATTGCATAATAACTTAGGATAACAATATGCAAAAGAACCGACTGACATAACTAGTGGAGATGGTAAATGAATAATGTGGACTACAGATAGTTTTTCTTGTAATATGTTATTCAAGAAAATACGATCCTTCAATTTTTTTTGAAATCCTTTGCACGGGACCGAAACTCTGAAGTTTGGTGAGAGTTAAGGGAAATTGTTTTTGTATTTTAATACGCCCCCGCAAATTAAAGGCTCATTTTTGTACAGAAACTGATTTTTACACAGCGATATTATTTTTCTGATGCTATTTTGAAAATCTCTTTTACTGTATCAAAACTCTGAAGTTTGGTAAAGAATAAAAATTTAGGGAAATTATTTTTATATTTTAACAAATTTGAAAGCTTCTTCCCTAATACTATGTACAACACCAAGAGGCATATTATAAATATGTATGCAAATAGACTTTTCATAAAAAAGAGTTTTTTTTTTTTTTTAAAATGATCCTCACTGGCTATTTACCATTTCCCCTAATATATGTTTGTCATATTTTCATTGCTCTGACCATTAACTTACTGAAAGGGTGGCAAAGACGCATCTCTATATCATAAACTTTTCTGTTCTTTGTACTATTTTATTTTTCTAGCAAAAGAATGTTTGGTTGAAGTATCATGCACACCTTAGGGCATGCTTGCTTAAAATACCGTATGAATGTTTCAAATTTTCCCTGAAACTGAAATTCCAATTTTGAATTTATTTCTTTTAATTATAAGCAATTCTAGTTCATGAATATTTCAAATGACATTTTGTAACTTAGACTATATGTTACAGCAAAGGTTGATAGAAAAGTTTCGTTCAATACATTCTCTTTCTTCAATATGATCAGAATATATTATTAGAATAAAATATTAGACTATGTTATTTTCACAACATAAAAATTCTATAAAAACTCAGTTAACCATCAATCCCACCCTGTATGTCAAATTTACGTATAATGATCAATAAGAAGAAGATACAAATATATATTTCCATAAAACACTTTACATAATTGATCAAACTTCTAAAATTATATTAGTATCAAGTAGAGCTTATTAATATAATATTCACTAGGCGTAAATTTAACGAAGTGTTCATTAAACTTTGGAGGAAGATGAAGAGGAAGAAAATAACATGCAAGGTAAATATAATTATCATTATGCCATAAGCAAATGTCAGAACTAATGCTTTCTAAAAATAGATGATTTACTAAATAAAAATCAAATTAATTTATTCATCTTCACAATTATACAAAGCATTAACCTACTGATCACCCTGTGCATGTAACCTTTTGCTTTTTTTTTATTTTTTATTTTTTTTTCTTTCCCTTTTTTGGATCAACTGTAGTGACTTTTTACTAATATCCCTAAAGATTGACTTCTACACATAAAACCTGTCCAGTTCGCACCATACATTCTAGATCTCAACTCAAATAGCACGTACCAGTAAATATGCAACCTTTTAATTCGTTATCTAAATCTGATCGTATGTTGCAAACTGGAAATTATATTAGATATATAACCATTGACTTAAAATAATATGAAGATAAATTAATTACTATCAAAATGTCTAAACTAGCGGACCATGCATCTCCCAAGATCCACCATTATCAGCCCACATGGCACTCTCACTTGGGAAGCAAATTAAGTTCCGGAGAGAGAGAGAGAGAGCTTCAGCCTACGACTTTGCATGAAGAGGAAGCGAGATCAAATTTTTCAGGCAGGAATTCGAATGGGGCGCCCCACTTGACTTAGTGAGCACCATTTTCCCCTATGTTATAAATCTCTTTACTATAGGATATGGTGCTCACTGAGTAAAATATGGTGCGCATTTGGAATTTCCCTTTTCAGGCCTTTCTGGGTTTTCACGACTCCGCCATTAACGAGCTCGGATCTCGGAGAGCAATCGTGAGGCGGGCCCCACTCAAGGGCAGCCAAATTCTTCGCGGGTGAGCTGGTCCGAGTTGTTTAATAGTTGTGACTACTTGACAGCGACGTCCCCATCACATGCAGTCCAGTTGAGCTGCTGTGTCGCGGAGTAATTTGGTTTCGCTTCTGCCAGTTGTTCTTCTCAAATTTCGACTTTGGAGGTGAGAATTATTACTGAACTTTCTGAAATCGCATTAAAACCCTAAAGTTACAGTAACTATACTCTTTTATATTCTAACATATGTTTATAGTTTGACGGTACATTTTAGATTGAAATTTGAAATTTCATGTAACATGAGCCTAAGATTTAAATTTAAAATGTTTTGATATTATTTTAAAATTCCTGTTACTATACAAAATATTTAAAATTTTAATGAAGATTGAGAAAAATTATTTATAGTCTAAACTAAGAGGAAGCATCCACTGGAAGTTACACTGGACGAAACTTGAGCACAGTATATGACAATTGTTTAAACGTTTATGAGAATCTGAGGCGAGATATCCGATAATAGTATTCTAACCTTGACAGAAGATGTGATAGAAAGTAGCGTTAAATAGGGGTCAAAGTATGAGATTTACTACTATTAAATTAAGCTGAGATTTACGACTATTAAATTAAGCATAGGATCACGTGACATAACTCCAAGTCCAAGGAAAAGTCCATACCATTCAGCAACTGTATGGGAGTAAATGGGAAAATAAAAAAATAAAAATAAATAAAGGGAAAACACGAACTCACGAAACAACCAAGCATGGAAGCCTATACTCACATATTCTATTTCTCTCTCTTGTGAGGGGAATTTCTAGATTGTCACAGTTTTTTTTTTTTTTCCTAGTGAGTCCACTTTTCTTAGTGTGCACACCTTTCCTTTTAAAAAACCTTGGTTTTTCTTAATGAGCACACGTATATATTCGAATTGCCCTCAACATCTCCTCCTCTCACTCTCCCACGTTCCCAAACCCATCTCCTTAACACCTAACTCCTCTCTCTCCCAACCCATCTCTCATACTTTCTCCTTCTTCATAAAACCCAAATCTCTTTTCCACACACTCTCTCTAGAACTCTAAATCTCTTTTCCATCCTCTCTCCCAAGATTTCGCCGGACCACCACTGCTTCCAGCCGCTCTGCCCTCTCCGACCACTCGCGTTCCGGCCAACCCCGCTGCTGACGATCGACACTCCGCCACAAGGGCGGATTTAAAGGAGGGGAGGAGTCAGTGGTTTTCTTGATTTGAAGGTAAAAATAAAATCCTAATTTTTTGTATTATTTTTTGCATTTTGATTTAGAGAAAAATTTGGAAATGAGTGATGATGAGGGTAGATTTAGTTGAGAGGCAAAGAGATTGGGGAAAAAATAATTTCTTTATATTTTGTTATGATGAACTTAAAGTCTTCATTGGTTAAAATAATTTAGATTTTATTGTTGTTATCGATGAATGATAGTTGGAATTTATAGTAGTTAAGTGCAAAATTTATATTGTGAATATTAGTTGGTTTTTTTTTTTTTGCTTGGATTAGATTCCACCTCCACCATTCAGTCCTATACGAGTGTTGGCAGTGAAAATTTCTAAGTAAAAAAAAGATTTTCCACAACAGAACGCGGAGCTAACTCCGTAGCTCCGCGTTTGGCTATTTTTAGCCCCGCGTATGAGTAAAACGCGGAGCTATTTATTAGCTCCGCGTTATGGTTTCTTAGTTCCGCGTGAGCAGATAATTAGAATCTCAAATTGATTGAGATTATAATTTGGGCTTATCCAAATACCCAAATTAAGTCCGATCAGAACTCTAAATCAAGAGATTTAAATCAAAACTAAGATATTTGATTGGAATCCTTGATGAGTACAAATTCTATTTAGATAGAAACTCTCATATCATTCTAAGGCTATAAATACCCTTTGAGGAAGCCATAAGGATCTTTTTCTGAAAATCCTTTAAGCATCTTAGAGAATTCAAGTTGCGCATAGAGCCTTGAATTCGTGAAGAGCAGAGAAGATCAAGATCCAAGTCGGCCGACATCTTCTTCATCAAGAGCAAGAAGACCCTCGTCATCAGATCGTCCAAAGGAGCTACTTCAATAGATCTCATCGCCACACAGATCCCACGATTATTGTAAAAGAGAGCGATATACTATAAATCATCTCGTTTGTTCTCTTTTTCTTTAGTTCTCTTTCATTGTAATCTAAACTGTATTTAATGGAAGGAAAGCAAATTTCTGCTGCGAACAAACTGGCGACCATAGTGGGAGATGTCTCTTTCACCAAAGAAGAGATCATGGCGCAATCTGACGTCGATAGGATCGGATCCGACGTAGATATGCTGGTCGTGAAAATCGACCAGCAGAAGTATGGGGAGTATCTCTCTTCTGAATCAGGTAACCTGAACGAAACGCGACACTATCGTTGCGTGCGCTCCAACCCGAGCAACGGGTAAAAAAGGTATCCATCGATGAACGAGGATTCTTGGAGACCGCGGTCATAGAGCCGTTGTTTGGGCAGGAAATCCTAGCAGAGGATGGCCTCTCTACTGCCGAAGAAGGCATGGGAACTGGATTGACCAGAACCCAACTCTGAAATAGAAATCGGAGAGCTAGGCGAAAGGCCCTCAAAACCCGCATTGAACGTGAGACTATGATCCTTTGCAAACTGGCTCGCGTTAATCGCAAGACCAGTCAGTATCGCGTTAAACGCGAAGCTGCAACTTGCGTTGATCGCAAGAACAAGTCAGCGTGTGATTCTCCACGCGAGACTATTACTGGACTTAGCAATAAAAGCGAAGCCAGTAAGATTTGCGTTAATCATAAAATTTCTGACACTAGCGATAAACGCAAGGATAAAACTTTCCTAAAGCCAGCGTGTGATTCTCCACGCGAGGCTATTACTGGACTTAGCGATAAATGCGAAGCCAGTTCAACTTGCGATAAACGCAAGATTTTTGACACTCGCGATAAACGCGAGGATAAAATTTCCTTAAAGCCAGCGTGTGATTCTCCACACGAGGCTATTACTGGACTTAGCGATAAACGAGAATCCAGTTCAACTTGCGATAAATGCAAGATTTTTGACACTCGCGATAAACGCAAGGATAAAATTTCCTTAAAGCCAGCGTGCGATTCTCCACGCGAGGCTAATACTGAGCTTAGCGATAAACGCGAAGCCAGCAGTACTTGCGATAAACGCAAGATTCCTCAGCTCCGCGTAAATCGCGAAGATGATTGGCAAATTATCGTTTATCGTAAAAATTGCGCTAGACGCGAAGTTGTGACTTGCGTCAATTGCAAGAGTAAGCCAGTGTGCAAGAATTTTCTTGCACGCGGGGCTAAGGTTCCAGAAGATAAACTTCTGAAGGAACGCCAAGCCAGCGTAAAACGCGAGGCTAGCGTAGCAAAACGCGAGGCTAGTTTACAGCCCCGCGACACAAAACGCGAAGCTAATTCTCAGCTCCGCGTTCTAAAACGCGAAGCTATCTCTCAGCTCCGCGTAGATCAACCCGAATACAAAATCAGGGCTGATCATCACACTAATGGACCAGAACTGGACTCCAGTAATATCAAGAAGTTTCAGTGGACTCCTGGACCCTCTCAATATTTGAATGGGTCCCACAATTCCATGTCTAAAGTCACTGATCCCAGGGAGTACTTAACTAAGAAGAGAAGTATAGAACAAGTTCAATATGGACCGACTTGTCACTGCCAGCAGCTTATGACAGCGGTATCCGCTGTAATCGATAATTGTTGCTGCAGCAAGAACAGGGTATCGGTGTTTGACCGATTAAATAAGTCGGACAAAAACCCTGCTAAGAAAACAAAGGCTACTCCCCGAGAAGAATGGAAAGTTGTAACTTCCAACATGGTTGGTAAGGGTAAGAAAATCATAGAAAAGAATGGTGATTCAGAATCAAGTAATGAAGAACCTAATTATTTTACCCGACTTAAGTCAGGCGCTATCCCGACCCGAAATTATAAGAAACTCGTGAAGGGTTCTTATGATGACGATAGTGATAATTCGGCCATAGCCTCTCCTCATTCTTCGGCATCATCTAAATTGAAGTCAGCATCATATATGATGGATAGATCTGACGATATCAACCAGAGATTTGAAGCTCAAGAACAAATGATTCGAGAGCAACAAAAGACAATCGAGGATCTTAAAATGATGCTCTCAAAAGTGGTCTAGAATACCAAAAAAATCGTCGAGGATAACATCAAAAAAGGAAAAAAACTCTGCTCAATAAAATGAACGAAGAAGATAAAGAAGAAAAAGCCCACTCGACGCATGAGGACGAGGATAAGTGTTCTTTTCATGATCCACATGAAGAGAAAATAGAGAAGTTACAAAGTCAACTCGAAACATTAATGCACAAGAAGGAGTTGAAAGAATCAGGGGTCTCAAGATCATATCCGCCTGAATGGGATTTGGCACCATACCCTGAAAAATACAAACCGCTCAAATTGAAGCCGTATGACGGGAAAGGATCTCCCAGTCAACAGATTTACTACTTCTTGTCCCAAGCAGGGCATTTAATGGGCAATGACCCAGTAATGACCAAGGTATTCGCAAGTACCTTGCGGGGGCCTGCCTTCACTTGGTTTATGCAGCTGCCCCCAGGTACTATTAATACCTGGTTTGATGTTGAGAAACTATTTCTCACACGCTTATTTGAGGATGATACCGAAATTACGATTCATTCCCTCCTTGCAACTAAACAAGAGGAACAAGAAACAGTAAAATACTTCATAGAAAGGTTCCGGGAGAAGTCCGTGCATTGCAAACACGGAATGGTCTAGGAAACTCTGGTAGAGACATGTCGATATAATCTTAAGACTAACGTGCTCCTAAAAATGAGGGCCGTAGAGTCTAAGATATGGAGGGATTTGCTCAAACAAGGAGAGCAAGCCGAGAACTTGATCCGTCGAGTTGAGGAGTCTCGTGGATCAAGAAATACTAGAAATAATAGGTCGTATACCCAAAATAATAATAAGAATAAAGGGAAAGCGGCGATGGCGTCAGAGGCAGCTTCACAGAAGACAAATCCTCCGAACCCAAATCCCCAAAATCAGAAGGGCGCGAGACAAAATAGGCCCCAGTAAGAGAGGACCTATACCTTCAAGACAGAGCAAACGCCTACACCTTTTCATCTACTCCTTAGGAAGGAAATGTTGAAACTCCTGGATAATAGAAAATCGGAGGACGCTGGTAAAACCAACGACCCCAACTATTGTCTTTACCACAGGAATGTTGGACACCCTACCAGGGATTGTTACCCTCTGAAGAACAGAATCCAAGCACTAATAGAAGCTGGAGTTCTGACGCTTAAAGAGGAACAAAAGAAAGTCACTGCCAATATGGCAACCTTAGTGGTTGGAACCCATGAGTTCCCCGCAGGGGTGACCCCAATACCAAAAGGGAAGCTGGTTACGAAAAACCATGACCCGCAACAAAAGTCACAAGAAGGACTTGTCCCCATAACAACTCCAAGGAGGGAAGTCATGTGGGTCCACCCTGATTTACTACATGATGAACAGTGGACTACCACAGGGGGTCAAAAGAAAAAGCGGACTAGCAATACTATTTCCGCGAAAATAAAAGATGAATACATAATTGCAGGGGCATTTACAGACTCTGAAAGAGAGCTCGAAATCATGGCCACTCATCAGGATGGGGCAGGCTCTTCCGGCACTCGATCGGGTAAAACATATCTTAAGGACTACACCAGAGTAGACCCGAAAGGTATATACGGAGACTCGCAAAGCCTGCAAAGCAGAAAGGGTTTCGTTTCCAGAAAAATCCGGGAAAAAATGAAGGAGTCAAGGACGCTACCTTCAATATTGACATAATAGCTCAGTTGGCAAATATTTCAGCTCGAGTCACGCTTTACGAGTTGTTACGATTATCGAAATCAACTCGCGAGGCGTTAAGAGAGGCCTTGGCAGACTCTGAGTCATTCCTAGCTCAGATTGTCGAGCCAGCTGACCAAGAACAGGACTCTTGCCCCGCTGTCATCAAGTGAGGAGGCAGGTCCCACGGATTACTTTCTCTCCAAAGGATATGCATGTAAGAAATATAAAACACAACATGCCTTTATATTTCACCGGATATGTCGGATCCACGAAAGTGGATCACATCCAGATTGATCCAGGGTCTGCACTAAGCGTCATTCCCAGAAGATTGATGCAGCTATTGGGAATTTCTCCCCATCGCCTGACACCAACTAATACTATAATATATGGGTTTAATGCCAATGATAGCTGTTCCCTTGGAAAGATCCGACTCCGATGTCGAATCAGGAATTTGAGAACGGAGGTCACATGCTACGTCATTGATGCAGACACTTCCTACAATATTTTACTGGGATGGCCTTGGATCCACGCCTATATGATAGTCCCGTCGACTCTCCACTAGTGTATGAAATACTGCGATGAATAAAGAGAAGTCCGGACTTTAGTTGCAGATAGACAACTATTTAAAAGGCTGGAAAACTACTTCACGGATGCTATGCTCTACAAGCTAGCCCACGAAGTCTCCAACGACAACCTCAGTAAGCCTCAAAAGTTTGACGAAAGCGGTAACGAGGCGGATACTGAGTACGAGCCTCCCGAAGATAATGATGGGGGTGATTATGAAATCAATCATCACTTAGATTTTAATTTAAAATTTGACAATAATGTAGCTGATGTAGTAGAGGATGAGTGGATTATCAATGAAAATATAAAGTTAGTCTACGAGCCTGCTGTAGCTACAGAGTCTGAACCTTCTTGTACTTCCACCGAAGTGGATGGCCTATCCGAACTTGAAGTTCTGGCGGCATACCATTTGCCACTCAAGTCATCCCTCTTCTCTCAATAAAAAATAACTAAGGGACAAGGTCACTTCTTTGAAGTGCCTCCTTGACAGGTGTCCCAAAAGCTTATCATGTTCGGCAAAGTAATTACGTCACCTCGACAAAGACAAACTAGTGAAAGTGATGAACAATCATCACCTCAATTTCACTTATATGAACAGAAATCCCGACAAATGATAGAAAAGATGAGTTATAATTTTACCCGGGGATTAAACTTTGGAAAAGGACGACGAAATCTCATACCTTCGTTTAGACCAAGAGGAAAGAGCCCAGACTATTATCAAAAGACTCGCAGGGGGTTGGGCTATGTATCTACTTCTCCTTCATCACCACACAAATACAGAGAAAGCTTTTCGGCCAATGAGGACTTACGTCCACTTGACCATGACTCGGATCAAAGTACCGGCGCTTGGTTTCAATCTTTAATGGTAAATATAGTTTCAGCCGCACTGGAAAGCGACGAGGAACCAATTGATGTTCAAGATGATTCCTGAGCTAAACACATGGACACTCTTTGGGATGTCCGCTTTGAAAAGCATGACTCGCCCACAGAAGACAAATTGGTACAAGTTAATATGGGAACGGAAGAGAATTCGAAACCCATCTTCATAAGCGACACGCTAACTCTCTTAGAAAAAGAGGAACTTATATCTCTTATCAAAGAGTATATAGACGTGTTCGCATGGAACTATGAAGACATGCCCAGTCTTGATGCTCAGATTGCCACACACCGGTTAAATATTAAGGAAGACGCCAAGCCAGTTAAACAACAGCAAAGGCGTTTTCGACCGGAGTTGATGGAGGCGATAGTAGATGAGGTCAATAAACTCATAAAATCGGGATTTATTCGAGAAGAGCAACATTCTGATTGGGTGGCTAATATAGTGTCGGTTCGTAAGAAGAATGACAAGATCCGGATATGCATCGATTTTCGAGATCTGAATACTGCGTGCCCTAAGGACGAATTTCCACTCCCGATTACTGATGTCATGATCGACAACACCTGCGGATACGAGAGCATGTCCTTTATGGATGGCTTCTCAGGCTACAATCAGATTAAAATGCACACAGATAATGAAAAGCACACGGCTTTCAGAACGCCGCTGGGGGTATACTGTTATACAGTATGCCTTTTGGATTAAAGAACGCCGGTGCCATTTACCAACGAGCGATGAGCGTCATATTCAAAGAACACCTGCGCAAAACGGTAGAGTGTTACGTAGATGATTTGGCGGTCAAAATCAAGAACAAAGAGGATCATCTTATGATTTAAGAACGGTCTTCGATGTTATGCGAAAACATCACTTGAAAATGAACCCTGCCAAGTATTTCATGGGGGTGCGTAGCGGGAAATTCCTTGGGTTTATAATCACTTCAGAAGAAATTTTCCTTGATCCTGAAAAAGTAAAAGCGATCAACGAGATGCCGCCTCCCCGCAATCTTAAAGAGTTAAGGGGGTTATAAGGAAAACTGGCCTATATCCGGCACTTTATCTCTAACCTATCAGGGCGATGCTAACCGTTCTCTAGACTCATGAAAAAGGGAGTTTCTTTTGTATGGGATGAGGCATGTCAACAGGTATTTGACGATCTCAAAGAATATCTCACCAAACCTCATGTTCTTATAGCACCGGTCCCTGGGCAGCCATTCCTTATATATGTAAGGGCCATGGATGATGCTTTAGGAGTATTACTTGCTCAATATAATGAGCACGGCCATGAACACGCCCTTTATTACTTAAGCAGAATAATGATCGGGGTTGAGCGTCGGTATACCCCGATCGAAACAGAATGTTTAGTCCTAGTGTTCGCTGTTCAGAAAATGCGACACTATCTTTCAGGGCAAACGATTCATATCATATCACGGGTTAATCCCTTAAAAATTATGATGACAAAACCGGGATCCTTAAATGGCCGATTGGTGAAATGGACATTGTTGCTATTGTCATATGATATACACTTCGTTCCTCAAAAGGCAATGAAGGGACAGGCGATCGCCGATTTCCTTGCAGACCATCCAATTTGGTCTAGCTCTAAACATACGTTAGAGGTGAACACAACTAGCAAAGAACAACCATGGCAGATGTTCTTTGATGGTACTGTCAGACGATCTGCTGCTGGAGTGGGGGTTGTGCTGATATCCCCACATAAACACATACTGCCTAACGGTTACTGAACAGAACCGTGCACGAATAATGTGGCGGAATACAACGCGCTCATTATCGGCTTAAAAATGGCTCTGCAACTGGGGGTGAACTATCTAGAAGCATATGGAGACTCTAAACTCATCGTCAACCAAATGACTGGTGAGTATGAAGTCAGACATGAAACCCTCATCCCCTATCATCAGCTAGCCATCGAGCTAGCAGGATATTTTGAACAGTTTTATATCTATCATATATCTCGGAATGAGAACATCTATACAGATACTCTTGCCGCACTAGCTGCAACATTGGCGATCCCGTCGGGTGAGGCTAAAAGCATCACTATTGGTAGCAGAGAACTCCTCCACCCAGATACGGTATTCCAAACCAAAGAGGTGTGCCAGACAGGCTTAATTCTGGAACCCCGTGATTGGCGATTTTCATTTATAGATTACGCCCTATATGGGATACTACCAGAGGATCCAAAGGAAGCCGCCTCGATAAAGAGGAAGGCCCCAAGATTTTACTTTGATCGTACATTTCAAATTTATACAGAAAGTCAAATGATGGTCTGCTGCTACGCTGTATATCAAAAGCAGAAGCAGATGAAGTGCTGAGAGAAACACATGATGGAGTGTGTGGAGCTCATCAGCCCGGTCCAAAACTCGGAGACCGCATAAGAAGGCTGTGATACTACTGGCCGAAGATGATTACAGAGGCAATGACATACGCTAAACGGTGCCATGAATGTCAAGTACATGCCAATTTTATTCATCAACCCCCAGAATACTTGCACAATACTGTTACTAGTTGGCCATTTGAGGCATGGGGAATGGATATTATGGAGCCAATAACTCCCCCGTCATCCAGAGGACATCGATTTATTCTTTCAATAACCGATTATTTTTCAAGATGGGCCGAAGCCGTGCCCATGAGAGAGGTGAAAACAACAGATATGATTAAGTTCATTAAGCATCATGTCATTTACCGTTTTGGCGTCCCCTGCAAGATCATTCATAATAATAGACCGCAATTCATCAGCCAGGGGTTCTCAAGATTCTGTGGTAAGTTCAGAATCAAAGATATTGCTTCAACGCCATATAACCCCGCGGCAAATGGATTGGCCGAAGTTTTCAACAAGATGATCATTAAACTCCTTCGGAAGTTCATTTCTTCCAACAAACGAGACTGGGATGAAAAGCTAGGAGAGTGTCTGTGGGCTTATCGCACCACCGTTCGCACCCCAACAAAAACTATCCCGTTCTCCTTAGTTTATGGAAGTGAGGCCGTCTTACCTCTTGAAATCTAGATACCATCGTTAAGAGTGGTCTTAGCTACAAAGATGACGGCAGAAGAACACCATCAACAAAGATTGCAAGAACTAGAGGCGTTAGATGAAAAACGTCTCAGGGCTCAACAACAAATTGAGTTGTATCAAGCCCGGATCTCACAAACGTTTCAATAAGAGCGTTAAACCGAGGACTTTTAAGCAAGGAGACTTGGTTTTGGCTATTAAAAGGCCAATGATTCTAACCCACAAGACTAAGGGTAAATTTGAATCCAAGTGGGAATGACCATTTATTGTGGAGACGGTATACTCTAGTGGAGCCTATCACTTAATGAATCAGAATGGCGATAGGATGATGATGCCGATCAACGGCAAATTTCTAAAAAAATACTATGCTTAATGAACCAGAACGGTGACAGAGTGACTGTCACATCTGGTTCATTTCCCTAGAAGTATAACCATCCACTTGTTCAAGTTACGCAAATGAGCACTTGAACTTCTTTTATCAAACTAAGGCATGTGCAATTAGGCGCCTCTGCCGAAATCTGATACTCATCACTCGATTATTTTGGCATGTGCAGTTCAAGTTACGCATCAGAGCCTTGAATTGCCTCCATCAAACTAAGGCATGTGCAATTAGGCGCCTCTGTCTAAGTTAATGATCCTGACTCGATCATCCTGGTGTAAGTGTTTGAACACCTTCACCAAACTACCATTTAGCTCTATTCAATGGGCTTTACCGAGCTTAAATAATTATAACTCAGTCAGGTATTAACAGTCTAAGTTACGCAGATGAGCCTTAGATTATTTTACCAAAACAGTGAACTATTTTGATGACAAGTTGTTTGTTGTGTAAGCAAATTTTTGAAGCCAACAGATAAAAGAATCAAAAGAGTTATCTTTATTCATAAATTAAAAGAATAAAGTTACAAAAGAATCCGAAGAATAATTAAGTTCTTTCTTCTATTACAAGTTCTTTTTACAAAAGGAATAAAGAATAAAGAATAAAAGAATAAAATAAAAAGGAGTTATGGATCTCTCAAAATCTTCAACTTATTCGTCGTCTCATCAATGACTCGACGGCGAGACGCCTCCACGGAGTGCTGAGCTTGCCGACGCAAATCATCGTCATTTATTGCGAGTTGCTGGGTCAACCGCTGACGAGACTCTTCGATAGCGCGGCTCCTTATTATGCTGTCCTGTTCGAGCTGTCCTTGTTGAAGGATCAGTTCTTCCCGTTTCTTAATGGATTCCCCTAGCCGAGACTTGCTGGCTTCTAGAATAGCCCGAGCCTTAGCGATAGTCTCCCTGGCTCTAAGAATGGCGGCCTGGCTCCCCTCAATTTCGAAGTCCACCATCTCCAACCCTCTAAGAATGGACTCTTGATTGGCTCGTAGTTCTGCCAATTCCCGCGACCATCATTCTTCCTGTCGCCTCAATTCCTCTTGACGAGCTGCTAACTCTGTCCGTA
The DNA here is from genome assembly GCA_036321105.1 of Dracaena cambodiana. Classification (NCBI taxonomy): domain Eukaryota; kingdom Viridiplantae; phylum Streptophyta; class Magnoliopsida; order Asparagales; family Asparagaceae; genus Dracaena; species Dracaena cambodiana. The sequence goes on along the minus strand of JAYEPQ010000004.1, from coordinate 10,620,196 downwards.
GCCGCGCCAACTCTATTTCAGTGATCGCTTCCACATCTGCTTTACGAACTGTGTTTAGCGTATTCACCTGCTCTTCTAAAGCTTCAAGGCGGGTCCGGTAAGGAGCTGCTCGGTCACGTCCCCCAATCCTTTCGATGTTATCCAGATAGCTGGACAACATTGGACGTCCAAAATTAAGGAAATCTCTTCCGTCCAAGATTATCCCAATACATCTCCTTAGCAACCGCATAAAGTCATTAACACTGTGGTTGAAGAATTCTTCAAGAGGATCCACAGTATCTGTATTTAAACCAGGCAACGCTAAGGAAGATGTCGCTGGGGGAGGAGTGGCGTCCATTGGAGTCAAGGAAGAAGAAACCCGTCCCTGTACCAGATTCATGACATGCGGGGCCAGTAAAGCCAATATGGACTTAGCAGAACTGGGAACCGAGGAGAAGTATCACTGGTACAGATCATTCGAGTAGCACCACCAGCAGGGGCAGACGATGGAGTATCTTCACCCGAAGCTCCTCCTGTGACAGAAATGACTTCGAATGAGAACTTTAAATTTTCTTCGTCTCCCGTTGGTAGATGACTTGGAGCTGGAGGAGTCACCAGTGTCTCAACAGCCATAATGGTAGAAAGCGTTAATACCACCGGTTGAGGAGTAGAGGGCACGCCAACTACTACTGGAAAAGTTTCCTCGGAGCAGACTCTTGGTGTTGGAGATGGCAGACTTGGGGACGGGGTAGCTTCTCTTGCTGTGGCCGCGACAACGACCTCTGTCCTATCCTCACTCCCGAGTTCATCGATGGAGGGAACTGAAGTAGGAACAGAGAGAGGAGCTGACGTAAAAATATCCATGTCAAACTCCCCCGCCGAACTATCTAGACCACCCACCGAGCCGGTGGTACCAGAATAGTCGACCAGCTCCTCAGACTCCACCCTGGTAGTTGAATGCATGGGAGAGTGGAATTGACTACCTGCATCTCAGAAAAGCAAACAAGGAGTGCTACATATAATATAGAAAAAGAAACAGAAGATAAAATATAAAATTTAAAAGAACCATACTAGGGGATACAAGTCCTGTGGTTGGACTTGAAGGAGGAGCCGTCGTTGTCTCTAAAAGTACATCAGTCTTGCCGCCCAAGGGTTGCGTCGTAGTGTACTCTGTCGATTCTTGAGTCGGCAGGCGAACTGCAGCATCAGGAGCGTGGGGAGCTTCACAGGGCGTACTCCTCTGCGACCCAGATGGAAGAGTTGAGGCCAGTAAGTCTAAAGCAAACTTGACCGCCGCCTCTTGGGGGACTAATAGGGTCCCCGGGGCCAATTTCTTCTTCTTCTTCGCCGGTTCGCCCCTTATAGATCCGCGGCGTTTGATGGCTGGACTCCGGGAGCGGGAAACCAAGTCTTGAGGAGCACCACCAGTATCGCCGTCATCGTCATCACCATCATCGTCATCTCCATCAGAGTTGCCAACATCTGATGGATCGGCCGCCGCACCAAGGAATTCATCCATCCCTTTTACCCTCACTCTTTTAGCCCCTTTCCGGCTAGAGTAGAAGGCCTGTATCTCCTTACAGCAACTGTGGTTGATAGAGAAATGAGGCACATCAGCATTGACAATGCTGTACCAGGTGCAGAAGCTTAATACCATGCTTAGCTCTGGCGATTTCAGGGGTAGCATAAATTCTGCTCCGGTTCCTCCAGCAACAAAATGGAACCAGCCCCGTGGCCCTGCGTACAGGTTCCCCTCGTACGCCAACCCTTTATTTGGATTTCCTACATAAAGCTGCGTATATCCAAATTGACGGGCAAATCTACTCGGGATATACGGCTTTATATAGCACATGGTGTCTTGCCTGTACACCAAGTGTCCGGGGCGAATGTTCAGCAACCACCAGAAGGCCCCGAAGATAACTTGGTGAACTTGTTTGCTCCCAAATTATCTTTAAACTTAGATCCATACTCTCCCCCAGGGAAGTCTGGGAAGCAGTGGAAGATCTCATAGTTTTGATGATGACGGAGTGTCATGCGGATTTGAGATATATAATTGCTCTTCCATACTGAGCGCTCGTACTTCTCCACGAAGAACGGCTTGTCAATCGGGCAGTAATCCGCAGCACTCATCAGCGACGGGCAGTGCATGACTAGCCACGCCATTAAGTATGTATAGGGTATCTCTACCCTTGGGTGCGGTGTCTCCACCGTAGCAGCTTCTTTGGCTGCTTTACCCTTTCCAGCTTTGCCTCTGTTCTTCTCTGCTGGCATAAAGCTGTTGAAGAGAGCCCGGAGTCCGCTTTGGAGGTTGGCAACCATTGCTGGTAATAGCCCGAACGGTCGCCCGTAAGCCAATAAAACGGCAGGATAGACGACGTTCTTTACGATGGCCTCCTTAGGAAGTGAAGGAACAACGCATATCTTTAACCAAAGCATCAGGAATCCCGCAAGCAGACCTCTATCTGAAATTGGGAACTGTGCCTGGTAATAGAAGCTTTGAAAGATGGTATCAGGACTGAATCCTCCTTCATTGGAGTCAGTCGTATAAGTTGTGGCTTCCAGTTTGGTGATACGCTCATTTATTTCTTCAACACTTCCAGGTGGGCGTCCTCGAACCATTGGGAGACTCTCCTTCAAATTAATGAAGAGATAGTCAGCCCACTTCTTATAGCCAACTCCCTGGTTCCTTACCCCCGCCAAGTCGGCGCAAATATGATAGTGGCACATTATTTCCCAATAGGTTTGGTAGATGTGCTCATCCCCCGTTTTTAGCATCTTCAATTTTTCAGCGGTGGTGATATATTCCTCATAAGGGACTTCGCCCATTAATAACCCCGACACTTCGAACATCGCGTGGAGAGCGAATCCCAGCTCACCCACTGGTGTAAAGAAGGTGCCGGTTTCGGGGTTATGCATCTCCAGTAGGCTGAGCAGGTGGTATGAACTTTGAGGCAAGCCGAACTGGATGTTTCTAATGGCTTTGTACAAGCCAATTTCCTTCAGAGTCTGCTCATGGGTGTCCAGTATGTGTTTGACGAGCCTGAACCACCATATGTTGCCCGAAGAATGGACCCATCCGGACATTCTGAAATCTTTGGCGGGGTACTGTCCACCCTTGGCCAAGAATTCGCTAAGGAAGGTCTTAGCACGAATTGGGACTTCACCAACAGGGTGCTCATTGGTGACTCTGCCTGGGAGGAGCCCCGTAATACATCTAGGGAGACCATCTTGAAAATCCCCATTTGCGCCAAACTTACCGGTCGCAACACCATCATACTCACGAGTTAGCTCAAATTCTAACTCGCGGTGGGAAGATAGCCTCTGGAGATACACCAAGGGGTAGCTACGCTCCATGTCAGGCAGAAACATGAGCAGATCCCCGGCCTGGTATAGCCACTTGCTCTCCTCTTCAAAGAGAATCTTATCCGAATGCTCCAACGCATCTCCAAAGAGGAATGCGGGCTTCTCCAATGTCTCTCGGTTCATCGCTTCAAAAGGAGTATCAGTGATAATCTCCCTCGATGTCGCAGGACTGTATCTTATCAATTTCTCCCTGCGCTCTTTAAGACCTGACTTGAAGGCGGGAAGATCAGTGGTGAAACGGAACTGAGTTGCTGAGTCTGCACCACCAATGAAGCCGAAGTGATGCCCTTGGGAGATTGGATCCACTGAATAGCCAACTGCAAAAGAAAAATCAAAAATTAGAAAAGTTTCTGCAAATCAAATTTTTTTTCTAAAGTATAAAAACGAGGAGCTAGAGGTAACTACCGCGAAGCTAAGTAAGACAACTTCGCGTTTACACATGCGAAGCTAAGTTCAATAACTTCGCGTTTACACACGCGAAGCTAAGTTCGATAACTTCGCGTTTACACACGCGAAGCTAAGGATGATAACTTTGCGTTTACAAACGCAAAGCTAAGATTGTAACCTCGCGTAAGAACACGACAGTTAGCAAAAATAACTTCGCGTTTAGAACGCGAAGATAACGCGATAGGTTCGCGTGAAGGAAGACCAGAGATCTTCTCCTTCTTCTCCAAACCATTTGGCCGGAGTACGGCGATCTCGCTAGTAAAAGAGATGATTAGCCTGTTAAAACCAAGCAAAATCACTCCTAAAATGTTCTAAAAAGTCCAAAAGTGAAGATTCTTACCACCGATAGGCGCGGCGTGGACTGGCCCGCCGTTGCGGCCACTTCCACGGCTGCTGCCGCCGCTGCTTGCGCCGGCCGCCGACGGCGAGGGTGCGCGAGAAGAGGCACGAGTCTTGGGTATTATTGTTTGCGAAATCTTGAAGAGAATCGAAGGGAAATCTCGAAAATCGCTCGGGATGCTAGGGTTGCAAGGATCGTCGGTCGCCTGAGCTTTGGATTCTTGAATTTTTCGAATGAAGTAAGGAAGAAGAAGAAGATACTCTATTTAAATGAAAAAACCCGCCCCTTGGTATTCGGCGCGAGATTCGGTGCAGTTGCTCACTGAAACGCAAAGCTATTAGCTCCGCGCAAGTGAACAAAACGCGAAGATAAACTTGGTATTTTAACTCCGCATTTTTAGTTTGAAAATCCAAAGTATTTCAAAATTTGCTAAATTCTAAGTCATTTTGAAAACTTTGGAGGGGGTTCTTTTGGCAATGAAAATTTCTAAGTAAAAAAAAGATTTTCCACAACAGAACGCGGAGCTAACTCCGTAGCTCCGTGTTTGGCTATCTTTAGCCCCGCGTACGAGGAAAACGCGGAGCTATTCATTAGCTCTGCATTTTGGTTTCTTAGCTCCGCGTGAGCAGATAACCAGAATCTCAAATTGATTGAGATTATGATTTGGGCTTATCCAAATACCCAAGTTAAATCCGATCAGAACTCTAAATCAAGAGATTTAAATCAAAACTAAGATATTTGATTGGAATCCTTGATGAGTACAAATTCTATTTAGATAGAAACTCTTATATCATCCTAAGGCTATAAATACCCCTTTGAGGAAGCCCTAGAGATCTTTTTCTGAAAATCCTTTAAGCATCTTAGAGAATTCGAGTTACGCATAGAGCCTTGAATTCGTGAAGAGCAGAGAAGATCAAGATCCAAGTCGGCCGGCATCTTCTTCATCAAGAGCAAGAAGACCCTCGTCGTCAGATCGTCCAAAAGAGCTACTTCGATAGATCCCATCGCCACACAGATCCCACGATTATTGTAAAAGAGAGCGATATACTATAAATCCTCTCGTTTGTTCTCTTTCATTGTAATCTAAACTGTATTCAATGGAAGGAAAGCAAATTTCTTCTGCGAACAACGAGAAAAACGTGGACTTACGAGCAAAAACTAATCGGTGACATATGGACATGCTGAGGAAATATGGCTGAGTTGGTTAGATCATATACTTGCACAGGAGTATCGAGGCGTAGAGGCAAATACCCCGGGAGAGTGCACGCATGATTGTATAGCGTGGTTTAAGAAGGTATCTCGACGCTTTATTGGTCCGTTCACCCATGCCTCAAACTTATAAATGCTTTTGCCATAATATATGCAGAGAATTCATGAAGGTATAACAATTATTGATCTCTTCTTAGAGCAAGGCGAGACCGCAAGTAAGAGGCGTCCGAGTTTGCTCTATACTGCCATCGTCAAGATAAAATCAGTTTTGACCGGGTGCATACAAACTGATATTGACACAATATTACAACCCGTTGCGCAGTTTCCCACCGAAGGTCCCAGCTCTGCAAGACGTCATCAACCCACAAGAAAGCAACCCGCTTGGAAGTCTCGAATAATCTAGAATTTGTTGATTTTTTTTAATTGAGTCTCAAACTCAAACGAGGATTGTTCATGTCAACATAAAAATGAAGTTGTTAGCATGGAACATAGATTGTTTTTAATTTGTCGTTTCATTTAAATGAAGTTGTAGTTAAGCAACATATTATATATATCAAGTTATAGTCTTGGATATCACTTTTTAATTAAATCTTTAAAACTACGAATGATTTGTTGATACATAAAATTTTTGTTGTCATTATTCTTTGTGTTTGAAACTATGAATGATTTGTTGAATTGTAGGTGCCAACATATTTTCAACAAGAAAACTCATTGTAGGTGCCAATTCTCAGTATCAAATGCTCATTAATTTTCCTAATAAACCACTCCAAGAAAGTTTTGCTAATTGCTCAAAGCAACACTTGTGCAACAGCGTGCATGCAGTTTCAGTAACTAACAGCATGCATGCAGCTTACACATCACTGATGCTAGGGCTACATTCCCATAAATAATTAGGTCAATAGAAATAATTAGGGCTACATACCCATAAATAATTAAAGCAAATGTCCTCGTCCGGGCTAGCCAGTCCGGATGAAACTTCCCCATCCGGGCTAGCAACCCCGAACAGTGAGCACAGGTCCGGACTGTTTAGCTCGGATCAGGAGGTCAGAGATTCCGGTCCCTAGTCCGGGCTAGCCAGTCCGGACCAGTGCACACTGTCCGAGTCTGCTAGCCCGGATCAATTGCACTGGTCCGGGCTGGCTAGTCAGGACAGTGTGTTAGAGTCCACAAGAGAATTTTTTTTTCTATTTTCTAGGGTTTCACAATGAGAGAATCAGTTTAAACTAAATGTATACTTTAATTTCCGTATATTTTTTTCCTAAAAGAAGTTAAAAATAAAGAGAAATGAAATTTGGATTATCTGAAATTGAATTTTTCCCCTCTTTTTCTCTGCCTCTGCTGTGCTTCTGCTGTTGCTCTGCTTTCACGTGGGAAAAAGAGAAGAGGGGTTGGGAGGATGAAGGAGGAGATGAAGGAATGATAGTTCAAAAAAAAAATGGCAAAGTGGTAAAAAAACATGAACTTTTAAAGTGGGCTCACTAGGAAATATGTTGTGCCCATCTAGAAACTCCCCTTATGAGAGAAGACACTGGATATTTGCCATCACGATAAAAAGAAAGTATGAGTAGGAGAAACTATAGGACTATACAATCATGTTTTCTTTGTGGGACATAACACATAAGTTGTGATTCTCGATTACGTGCTTCACTAGCAAAGCAGTGGAGTTGCTACGGTGGTTTATAATTTAGTTCTGTTCGATTCTGAGTTCAATGATTGATGCTCATTCTTACTTTTAATAGACTCCTCACTAAGATAATTATTTTGCATCTATTGGAATAACAAACTATCAATTAAATCACCTCTTTAATAGATTTTGATACCTGCAGCAGCTTTCATTTCTTGGATCTTCCAAATTCCCAAACTCCTCACTTATTTGTTTTGCAAACTTGCTCCCCGTTACAAGCTTTCAGTCTGGTCTTCCATAGGAAATTTGATATCAATCTCTTCAATTTCTTTGCCACATGATGAAAATTTTTTAAGATTTGAGCCAATAATTTAAAGTATTGTTTATACTATTTTGGTTAAGTTTATCCTTCCTACAAAAAGAGTAAATGGACTTGCTAACTATCTATCTTGGAGTACCTGAACTTATCAATAAGAGAAGTAAAGTTGTTACTTTTGATATAATTAATAGTAATTGGTAAACCAAGATACCATAATAGGAAAGTACTAATAGGGCAATCGAAAATTGTAATCGATTCTTCCTCATTTATGCATTCCCTATTGAACTTTTTATGCTTCTATTCATACAAAATAAAGTTATGCAAATAGCTTCTTATTCTAAATGTTGTTTCTAGCAAACTCCTTTTGATAATGAGGCTTGATGGTTCGGGCTAAGGCTACAATTAGGCTCATTCAAAAAATGATTGATTCTGTAATAAGTAAATATTAAAAATATATATAATTTTATAATTAATTATGTAAAAATGACGAATATAAGTAAGTAAAAGAATTTGTATCTATATATTCTACATAAGTTATAATCATCCTAAGAAGTTGAAATATGCTTGCTAAATTTTAGAAACAACCATTTTTCTTTCACATCAGAGGAAAAGAATCATAGTTATCCATCATAGCAGCCAATCATTATCTCAAAAATCTTTTCTATATTGTGCAAAGATAACAATATAAATATTTTAATATATGTCACTCATGGTTTAAAAAGCTAAAATTTTCATGAATATTTGATAACTCGAGTCTATTGGGCCAAGAGTTCATCGGCCCATTTTCCAGCCTTCATAAAAATTCAAAATGGATTAACTAGCTTAATATTTCTTATAATCCATTCCGTTCAACTCCTTGCCAAAGGGAGCCTTTAGTTTTATATTCTATCGCACATTCTAATATTCCCACTCTAGCGCTCACTTTGTCTTAGTCCGGACTTGAGTCCAAAAGCCACATAAGATCTAGCATAAACTTGAATACTAGCTTAATAAGCTGTCGCTTGTGCAAGCACGACGAAACTGGATTTGTTATTTTATTTTTCAACCAACAAGGAAATAAAGAAAGAAAAAAAAAAATCCTAAGTTTCCATTGATCATGTTAAATCCAATTACCCCCCATCAATTTTCTGTTCAAAAGCCCAACCCTCATATACAAAATCTCCTAAAAATATAAACATTTTCACCCACACCAGAAGTCTCAATGATCGCCTTTCCCTCCTCTTGCCTTTCAAACTCCTCAATCAGCTATGCGTCCACATTCTCCTCAGGCTCCCATGTAGCCTCCTCAATATCCACCCACTTCACCAAGTACTCCCTCTTCCCGTTTCCACCACCTGCCCTTTTTCCGACCACTCTCTCAGCCACACCGTACTCGAGCCCAGCCTCGCAATACTCCACCTGATCGGCCGCCTCCCACTTGTTGCTTACCCACTCCCGCTCCCCTCCATCTCTCCATTCAATCGGGTATTCTCTCCTGTCCCCCTCTCCTCGCCCTTCGATCACTCTCTCCACCTCCGCCCACTCGTACACCACCTTCGCCATCTCCTTCACTGCTCCTTCCAGTCCCAGCAGCCTTCGCCCGAATGCTGCAGGGCTTCCCTTTGGCGTTGCTGCCAAAACCTCCTTCGCCAGGTCAATGGCCGGCCTTACCCCGTCGTCCTCTTTGTATGGGTCTGCTGCTCCTGGCTCTAACAGTGCTCCTGGCCTCGCGGACCTGATGTAAATAAATATCTAAACGTTTATAAATCAATTAAAAATTTTCCTCCAAGAAACATAAATCAACTAATATTACAGAAAAGTCAATTTGCTCTTTTATGTGTTATTGTTTTTCGCAGTTGATCACTGCGACGGTCCACTACTTTAACATAAACTATTGCTTTGTAGTGATTGAGATTCAAATCGTCAAATGACTAACGTTAGATATTTTGGTCTAATCATTTTGTTTCTTACATCGGACTTGATGTTTATTTTTCACATTAGTGTGGGCCAGCTCTTTATGTCCCCAATCTGGCTAGAGACCTCCATGTTAGATTTTCACTGAGAAAAAAGAAAAAAAAAAAAAAAAAAGAATGACTTCTTGCGTTCGGACACGGAACCTTCGAAAAGAAAGGCTACGGTATAAGTGTCAGAGAATAAAAGGATACTAGAGAACAATTTAGGACTAAGGAAAAAACTCTACCCTGCACTTCACGCACGTACGACATTTACTAAAAGGTAGCCCTCCTAAAGGGAACTTCGCTAACATGTAAAGAGACGGTCAGCATCTGCTTTGATGAAGAATCAATGCTATTTGGAAAGAAGAAAGATGCATCTGAGGGAGTTTTTAGGACACGAATGAGAAATCGTTCTGTCCTACGTCGGCAAATAGGCCGACGAAATAAGGATACCGATGCACGTGTTGATAACTGACACGAATGCATATACCGGTGTATCATTCCTGTATATCATTCTAGTTGCAGTTGTCTACTACTCTTTGAATAAGTGTCTTAAATAGTATGAAAATATTGGTACGAATATAGTCTATCAATTATATTAGGGATTTTAATTTAATAAAAAAAATAACCCAAAGTACTATGTTAATTATTGACAGTATTCAAGATAACGGATTCGAGTTGAAGAATGTTGAGAAAGACATAGTTGTACGGAGTCTTATACAGATCCAACAGATTCAACTTCAAACTAACAGTCGATAAGATTAATGTTCGATTTAGAAAAATTTATACAGGAGAAAGTTATAAAGAATTGAATTATTTTTCCAATGGTAGTTGAATAAGTTCAATCGGAAATCGCATGTGAGAGTCATAATTCTTTTACTCAAGTGCTATAGCGTGGATTCAGTATTGACCCACTGTTAAACCTACCAGTGACTCACCATCCTAAACTCAATAGAGGTTCAAGCAATAGAACTACCGATGAATCCACTGATGGATCTGACTCGAGTGGTCCGGTTTTGAGTCAAATTTTGGGCTTCTTAGATGGTTTTTTGGATTCATTTTGGACTAGAGCTTCCTTCTTATAATCCCATCTATAGAAACTATTGGGTAATTAATTTGAGGGACTTTTGGAGGTTTTAGAGATCCAAGGAAAAAGTGGCTTTGGATCGAAGGATTTGTGAAGAAATTCAAGGGCATATTCATAGAGACTTGGTAAAGTATTCTTAAAAACCTTCTTATTCGGAGATTAGTTTCTATTCATCATATCCAACATTTGGGCATCATATTCATGTGATCTAGTAAATTTTGTTGATATTTATAATCTGTATGATCATTTTTTCTTGAGTAGGTTTATCATTTGTAGCAATTAGGATTTAGATTTCTTATTTGTAGGTGTTGAGCAAGTTACGACAGATTTTTAAATCATAGTTATTGCTAATAACTATGGATGTCTAACATTTATAAGAATAGACCTTATAAAGTATAGAATTTTCCGTGCAAACAAATTGCCCCAAACTTTTAGGGAAGAAGAAAAAATAATACTGTCTACAACTAAGCTTAGAGCCACAATTTATGTCACCCAGTTACATAAAACACTTTTTTTTTTTTTGGGTTCATTTACAGCATCAAGGATTTCCCAGACTATGCTTCCTCCAGGCATTTTCAAAATCAAACTTAATAATAGTTGTGCCGAGACTATCAATCAATGATCACATCGAAAAATCAATGAAGAAAGAAGAAGAATTGATCAAAAGCTGCAAAACAAAATAAAAAAAAATCTGTGGGTAGTACGAGCACGAAATGGCACAAATTGCTTCGTTAGTTGGCATTTCCTGCGGGCACCAATTAGTCCCACATGAGAAATATACAGAAACATACATCAGCATTAGATTTACTTTTTCTTCATTACTACAGCTCTCTAACCCTCCAAAACAAAACCAAATTTAGCATAAGTTAAACAAAACTGCATATTATATATAAGAACAATGGAAACGCCAATGTCCAAAAATATCAATATTTCTTTGCTTGAACATAAAGTACAAGCTAAAGAACGGTATACATAACCATTCAGGAGACGCAAAAGTAACTAGTTACAAAAAATACAATGTGCCAAAATTTCCCTCAGATGTATCAACACCAGAAATTGAGGTATCGTGTTCTTGTCTGAGTACAGCCATCGCCACACATCAATTAATTACGTGCAGTTCAGTTCAGTTACAGACAAACCTAATACTGTGGTTTAGGATTACGCTTCTTTCCTAGTTATCCTGCAATTGAGTGGAAGCTTATATTAGAGAAGTATCCTTTTCTCAGTTAGAAGCTACGTAAGGGCATTAATGGGGCTCTTATTTACCTGAAGCAGTAGATACCCAGTGCATCAGTAATTTCGTGGATAACTGACGTAGCAAAATGCATGTACAGTGTCACTGTGGCCGAATAAAAAATATGTGAGGTTGAGACCAATGTTTAAAATAACGATAACAGTAACGTAACGTTTTGTTTTTGTTAGGTTATATAGCATATAGCGTAATGCATAACGTAAGTTACGCAATATTTTATTTATTTAATTAAAAATATATATAAAACTATATAAAATTAATTTTATAAATTGAAAATTGAATTAAAAATTCTAAAAGAATATAAAAAATTATATCCCAGTATTAATTCTAAATTTCTAACAAGTTTTACAGTAATGCTCATATTTATCTTCATAAATTAAATTACATTTACACCCATAATTTCAGTTATCATCTAAATAAAAAAACAAGATTTAAAAATTATTTTAAACTATTATCAATATTGTAATTTGTATTTTGTAATGCTCAATTTATGTTATTTTTAATTGTTTATTTTAGATTAGCTGAGAATTCAATTTAATCAGTAAGTAAGAAATTTCACTGATTGGAAAGGAATTATAACAAAAAAAATTCAGTAATTGGAAAGAAATTATAACAAGTAAATAAGAATGTACAAGTTAACAATGTCACAAGCAATCAAATAAGTAAATAACAAGCCGTCAAGTAAAAAAAAAATACATCAATTCGCTAACAATAAATATAAATAATCGCAATTAATATAAAAACTATTTAAAAATTATTGTAAATAACGTAACATACCGTAATTTAACGTAATGTAAAATTACGTAAAATAACATAAAAAACGCATCGTTACGGTGCATTGAGTTATTTTCGACTGTTAAGTAACGTTGACTTTCCGTTAGGTTTCATAACGCAACATAACGGGTTTCATAACGCGTTATTTTCAACATTGGTTGAGACTATATACGACTTAAGGCTATGTAAGAAAATTTTCTGATATCACCTATCAGTAAGATTCGGAGTAAAAGATAATTACACTACTACCAAAATAAAGGTTCAGCCCAGTTCTATTTTCTTCTCAAAAAATAACTAAACAAACAGTTCTATTTTGGTCTAATTTTCCATTCGCAGAAACAATGATCCAGCAAGAGCAGCTCAAACAAGTTATGCAAATCAAGATATATGTGTGTGTGTGTGTTATGATTTAGTTAATAACATAACAGCATAGTTAGATAATAAAATAATAACTGAGGAATAAAAGCATTGTAGTTTGTTCTACCTGTGTAGATGCAGAACAGGACCAGAACTAAATGCTCATCAAGGAGAGGAACTCTGCAGCCAAGAGGCAAGATAAGGACAATTATGTTCAACAAGTATGAGAGCAGAATAAATTCCAAAGACATTAAGAACATGTATAGTAAGAATGACAACATAAATTAAAGTTAGAACACGTACCCATCATTAAGCCTGGCCGTGAGTGTATTTGTAATAGCAAGAGGAAGGTATAACAAAGACTGTCCACAAAGCATTATATGTCAATCTTCTTACAGTAATAGATTGAGCAACAAGATAAAACTGATGGTAAAGGTATTTTTCATTATATTTATTAGAATGCCTTAATAGTACAATTGAAATTGGTTGAGAGACTCGGCAGCATAGAGAGTCGAAGGTAGCAAATTACAATCTGGGTGGCTGGCTCCAGAATTTCAACTATGGAAAGAAAGCTAGCAGTGAAATACTGTTGCATGCGACTCATATAAACAAGCAGAGAGAAACAGCAGATAGCACAACCCACTTGATCAGAACTCAAAATACCAGTATGGAAAAGTGTCATATTATTAACTCCGATCAAAGCACATACCATGCACATTCCGGTTTTCAGGCCTTTGTGTTCATCACATAGGTGAGCCAAAATCAATTTTCCCTGTTGACATAAAACATTTAAGTTCTCTAAGTAAAATCGAAGTGTTACCAAGCTACTGCATACTGAAGTAGAACCAAATGCCTCAGGGAAAGGGGAGAAAAAAAAAAAAAAAACAGAGGAGATAAATACAGCCCTGCTCTGAGCATATGTATCAAATTAGTGTTTAAAAGTCTGTTTTTACCTGAGAAAAAGGCATGACAAATGATAGAAAACATGATAATGTAAATTGACAAGGCACTTAAATGAGACTGCCAAGTGAACTCTAAAATGATAAAACCAATGTATAATTGGACTCAAATGATGAAATACTTGAGAATGGTTGCTTATCGATGTAAGTACATTTATTCTTGGTAGAAACGATAGAAGGGATAAAACATTTTTCTTATTTTCCTCGTTATAAAACCCACCTAATTTAATCTAAGCAATTAGCCAAGTACATTGCAACAATGTGTGAATCTTACCACAAGGAATCCAAATGCAAATCCAGCACCAATTATAAGCAAATGTGGGTGATTCCGCATAACATCAGAAGGAGACAAATAACACCTGCATAAAAATCCATGTATGTTTTTAGACAACATGATGTATAACTTCATTTTATATGAAACAAACATGATCTTCATAAAAATAAAATCATCATTATCATCACATATGGCGATCATAATAAAGCAGATACTACATCAGGAAGGTAGAAGATTTTTACAAATTTATGATGGACAGTCAACTTAATGTCTGCTTTTAGAGTGGGTGCAAGTTCCGGTTTAAGGAAATTAAGAACAACAGAGAAGTGTGCCACAATTAAAACCTAGCATGCAAATTGGAAAATAGTTGTCCAAGACTAGGAGACTAAATGAGTGCAAAGGTGATAAAATAGCTTATAAAGAATTTAGGCCATCTTTATGGAACGATGCAATTCAAAGAACTGAATGACAACTTGTTACTAGATCAACTTCAAAAGATGGAATTAAGGAAGACATTAAAGCTTAAATCATACCATATGAAAAGTCCTGCCAATAGAACACCAAAAGGAAAGAGCTGGCACCAAGATAGAGTGATTATTAAGATACGCAGCTTGACAAAATGTAACTGTTACTTTTTAAAACTTCATTACCATAGCCAATGCCATTAACATGCTTCCTCTTCTAGCCGGAATAACCTTGTAGACATTGTAAATGCTACATAAGAACATTTGGATGATTAGTCACTCATACAGGACATCAAGGCCAGATAAAAAAATAAAGCTAAATATAAAAGCTTAGAATGAAAAAAAATCTAGGAGATTCAAATATTATTCAAGTGTTGGTAATTCGACATTGGTGTCAATATTATATTCCCAAAATAAGTGAATAACTTTCAGACTTGAATCAGACAAGTAAAATCCACAAATCTTGCAATTTAAACATTTCCTTTGTAGCTTAAGGCGATTAATGCTGTGTGGAATAAGGATGAAAGTCCCTAATAGTTTTGCTGTTGTCAGAAAAAGATTCTATCCTAATGTTCGTCCCATTTACATATGAGGTTATATGACTCTGGTTTGAATGATACACTTAGACATGTCCTACTGGGCAGATATTGTGTAGTTTCTGTTGCCTCATGTTTCTTTTACCCTCTGAAAATTACATCAGATATCTTAAGTCATGCCAGTTAGGCATAGGACTAGAGAAAACTCAGACTATCAGAAGTGAGAGAACCCTTCAATAGCCTGCTGTAGTGATCTTGTATTTGGATATATTCTGTCTATTTGATTGCGTGCGTAGGTATGACAGCAAAACCAGAAATAATGATTAGGGTATTTTTGTTTTTTCCCAATGTTTGATGCTATTCTAGATTCAGTGTTGCGACAATAAGGTGTCTGCTAACTTTACAAACAATTCAGCAGCCTAACATGATTTCTTGAGGTTACATATACTACACTCTTGAAAATAAGAATATGGCCAGAAAAAACTTCCCTAGATTCTTTTATAAATGTAAAAAATTAAGGTCAAATAAACTATATTCTTGAAAGTTGAAACTAAGGATGCAGCATAAACGATTTCCCTGGATTCTTTTAGAAGTGCAAAAAACTCGCACAAAGTTTCAGCAACGAGTATTCTAAGCATCACAAAATCGTTAATAGGAATGGATTTATAAAGAACATGTGTGGTACATATTGATAGCCACATTCAATATAGCTAGTCATCCATATGAACATATATAATGCCATGAACTGATAGTAGAACATCAGTCAATAAAAGTATTCATATAACAATAACTTGGGAACAAACTTACCTGTACATAATAGTAGGAAGAATACAAAAAACAGCCATTAAGAATAGCACAGCATCATATAGTGGGATTTCTGATATATCAAACACAACAAAACAAAATTAGTATGCAGAAGCAAGTAATGAACCCAAATGCTAGAAGATAAAGAAAATCTCTATGCAATAATAAACTAAATGCTATAGGAAATAGGAAGGGAATTTTCATGTAACTAATTAAATGCAAAGAAAATTAACATAAATCAGTAGGTAATTTGAGAGCACAACCAGCAAAAGAAGTAAGAAATCATTACAAATCCCACAAGGCATGAGTCGAACGAATTTATAGAGAATATAAAAAACAAGAATATGAGGTTTTATTTGACAAAAGAAATGAAAATGGTTAAAGCATACTAGCAAGGCGAGCCATCACTCATGAACTATCTGCCTAAATCCATGCATGCTAAAAATATGACTTCTTTCTGCACTTTGCTCTCATCAACCACAAACCATCAGTAATCAGCCTAAATTCATGCACACTTGGGGCTCTTTTATTAAGAATCATGGGTCATATATGTAGTCAACCAGCCATAACAACTTTCTATGACCTTCCCTTGATAAAAGCAGGCAGCTGGTTTTTGGCTCAGGTACTTGCAGCCTCTCACGCCTCAATGGAATTTAATTCTCCACTAATGCAGCAAGGAAGAGGAATCTAGTGTAGTGTAAATTTGCAGTGGGCAGGGGAAAAGAGTGCTAAGATGTCTAGTGCTCTCTCGCCATAACCAACTTTGAACTCACAAATAACGTAACAGAGGTCAAACGCTTTTTGATCTACTTTTCCATACATGAAGTGCCATAATAACATTGGATAAAAGTGTATAGGCTTCATTGAAGCTTCTATTGAAATTACTACAAAACTATCAACCTCCAAGAGGCTTTACATCTGACATTGTTTGACAAAAGCAATTAGAATACAAATGTTAGGGCTTTAGAAGCAAGGGGTTAGATTGTCACATCAAGGTCAAACACAGTACCAGTGTTACTAAATTCACTCCATCCCCCATTACAGTGATCCAGTTTGTGCATAGTACATACCATTTATGGTACATTCCAGATCTGAATCATCAAATCTACCGATCCAAAAACCAAAAGAGAACTAATGACTAATTGATTTAGTGAACTGTTTTATCTATTTAACTTTAGTATTTATTCTTATTGACATGCATATGAATAATACTTGCACACTTACTAAAATGTCCTTAAAAATACTCTGAGCGTACCATGACACCAACCTATATGATTAAACATACCCCGCTTACCACATAATGCTTGATGTAGTGTACAGCATACATGTACCAATAATATGAACCAAAACGTACTCCTGATAACACTGGCAAACACCCTAACCCTCCTCAAGAGGAGGATTTATTAACCCTCTCTTTCAAGCAAATGTGAGGTGTTTAACATAAAAATATTTTCATAATATCAATACTGCTCTTGAACTCACATAAAAATTACAAACAAACCTTCCTTATTTTAGTGTTTTGGAATAGGATTAGGTGGAGTTAGAAAGGAACTCCAAACCTAGAAAGTATACAGATACAGAAACAGATTCAGACAAGGATACATACATAAACATGGGGACATGATATTTTGAAAAAATAAGGACACGAATATGACAAGGACATAAAAAATATAAACATAAGTATATATTCTTTTATCATTAACATAATGATTTTACTAAAATATATGAAACGCAAATACGACAATTTATGGGTACGCGTCACTTTATTCCTTTAAAAGGATAAGCCTCACCATCTACCATACATCTATTCTCTCTCCCGCTCCATAGGCAAAGAGATAAAAAAAAAAAAATGTAGTGATAGCAGCAGGCCATGGATCAGCATAGAGTGTAAACACAAAAATCAATTTTCCAGACATAAAAACCAAACAAAACTAATCTCCATAAGAAAATATTAAAGTATAATTTCATAAACCTACCTAAGTATAGGCAAATGTTCCCAATTTAGCGACATTTATTTTAGATTATTTCAGACCATTTAACTTTTTTTTAAGATGCAACTTATAAGAAATAGGGACACTGTAATAATATGATATTTTTTTCTTTATTTTATTAGACATGGCGCATGGCATGTCCAATACGATTTTTGGCGTGTGTGTGGCGTGTGTGTTAAACACGAGTCCAATATGGACAAAACATCCCCAATAGTGTGTCCGTACTTCTTAGCTCCAAACTCTTCTAATGTCAAACAAGGCCTCATCATATATATATATATATATATATATATATATATATATATATATATATATATATATATATATATATATATATATATATATATATATATATATATATATTACAGTTGACGAAAAGAATAAAAGATATTTTGTGATCCTAATTACCCTAACCTCCCACTAAAAAAAAAGAAATATTTTAAATGTGAAATATGTGTGCAGGTAAGTGTGGAGGTGTTTGATCTTTTTTTAAGAGAAAGAACGAACATTTAAGGGCCAATCAACATCCAAGCCGAAGAAACAAGAGGTTCAAAAAAGAAAAGAAAAAGTAGTTAATCGCATAATCTGTTCATATCCAATAAAAATACATGAAAAGTGCACACTAACTATCCACCTTCCATTTACTAAACTTAAGGACATCCACATATAAAATAAATATTAGAAAATAACATTAACACTGTCCATTGCATAACAAGTGTTAACTCCCAATGATCTTTCATTTTCTCAAGGATATAAGGATGCATCCTGGATTAAATCTGATATTTAACAATGTGTTTTTGGTAAGTATGGCATTACAACAATAAGCATTATGCTACAACTTACTATGTAAAGACCAAAATTTTCACTCTTACATACTAAATAAAAAGCCAAAAACATCTACCAACTATTTTCTACTAAGAAACTCACCTTCCGACAAAGGCACCCAACTCAAAAGGGAAATCGACTTCCGGAAATCCTGAGCCCACCATTCCGCTCCTGAGACATGAAGTGTGAACTGAGAAGGAAGTCTAACAATTTATGTTTACAATAGTTATCTGTCAATTAGTGATTAATCTAAAGAAGAGTTCCAAAGTGAAGTTTGCACACTTAAAATAAAAGAAAAAAAAATCTGGTTACCTACCCACAAAAAATGTTAGAAAATGGCACAGGTAGATCAGCATGAGACCTTCGGTGGGACCATTTACTATAGGAAGGATAAGTACTTTGGTGAAAAAGCTGGATAGATGACAGAAAGAGTTTAGTATAGATGGAACGAACAAATTCTTGGCACAATGTATCCTAGATGAACTTTAAACTGATAATCTAAGCCATCAGAATGCAGAGCTAGTAGACAAAAAATCACCCATTACGTTATAGCTAATAAGCACAACAAAAGAATACTCAATACTAGCTAGAGGCAAACATAAAATATGCACATTAGAATTCTCAACAGGTTAAAAACTGATGATCTTTATCATCACAGTACAAGCCTCTTTTTCCGTCATGACTCAACAAGAAAGCTTCACACTAAAACAGCTGAGATTTTACTGGCAGTTGTCAACCACTTGTCAATCCTCCATGAATTGATGTAGAATCCTAGTCCAGAACTACAAGCAACACAAGGAAAACTCAAAGGCTAGCTGGCAGAACGATGCACCTAATCTTTGATATAAGTTCATGAAACCGATATGTGACCTTCAGGCTTACTCAAAGAGAACCTGCATGATAACTATAGGTGGCATCCATCCATGAAGCATAAGCTAAATAAATTAGTGATCATATTTCTATAAATTTTGTAGCGAAATTACAGAAAAGAAGGGTTTCTTTTAGCTCCCACTTTTTCAATAAGATGCTGGATGGTGGTTTTAATCTATTTTTTGAAGAGTAGCAACATAATCCTACTTCACATTCATCTCTAACAACGAAAACTTTTTTAATGCAACATACAAAAGACAAAAAACTCAAAATCCATACAACATGAAAACTAATTTCCACAAAAGTTCATTGACAATGTACATAGAGCACACTGAATTAACATTCTTTTATGCGGCCTTTCATGCCAATGGAACCTGTGACATAAACATGACTCGCATGGAGGAACCCAGGTCTCTTGAACCTGGCGTACTGTATGTACCACTCTACCAAAAGCCTAAACTGTTGAATTGCTTGCTAAGAATGTATACCAAACCACTACTCATGTCAATTTCCCATGAACACATCGGTCTAATTCAAAAAATCACATCAAACATTTTTTAGAAAGTCAAAATAATATGTGCTTGCTGGGTGGAAGACAGTAAGCATGAAGGAAAAGTATGTAAACATACAGTGACTAAAACAAGCATACACGAGAAAAAGCAACTTCTTCCAGTGTTAAAGCACCAAAAAAAGACTTCACTAAAATGTTGACCTTAGTTTCGAACTAAAAATGGACATCTAGATTATATGTGATCTATAATGCACCCACCTATATAAGAGATGGTAAAACCAAATGACATCATATGCTATCATGATGGCAATCACCTTGAAGCATTAATGTAGAGAGAGGATTGGGGAAAGAAGAGAAGTAACTGTACACAACATAGAGAGGATGACAACGAAGCCTTAGCCTTTTATCCAAAAGATAACTAAATATATTTTATTCACTGCTTTATTTTTACATCATTCTGCCATTATAACTAAATCTATTTTATTCATAACTAAATCTATTTTATTCACTGATTTATTTTACATAAATCCACCTTTACACAGGCTTTACATGAATAATAATTGATACTCATCTTAATAAAAAAAAACCGACTAACCAATAAATCTAATTAATAGGAAACAAATAACTCTAACAGACTAAAAATTAACCATCTGACTATTTGAAATCCTGACTAACAAAACTTATTCAAATTTTCACAAATTAAATTCTAACAAATCAAAAAAAAAAAAATCCTAGAAAAATCAGATTATTACAAGCCTGAAAAATCTTTGATTAAACCCAAAAATTACATAAGCTCACTTATGTTCCTTCTTGACTTGTCCAGGAGTCTAATTAGTTGCATCTTTTCTTTATTGGTCCATTGAAGGATCTTAACCATTTGATAATGAAGACTAATAAATATTTTTAATGGATGGAAAATGTTACAAAAATTGTATTCATGGTCATGAATCACCAAAAGAGACAAAGAAGCTGTCACTCTGGTTCTGAACATTCTGGAATCACAAACTGAGATGGTTT
This sequence comes from Dracaena cambodiana, assembly GCA_036321105.1. Taxonomy (NCBI): domain Eukaryota; kingdom Viridiplantae; phylum Streptophyta; class Magnoliopsida; order Asparagales; family Asparagaceae; genus Dracaena; species Dracaena cambodiana. Next base: position 10,599,260 of record JAYEPQ010000004.1, on the reverse strand, counting down.
ATGATGGGATGATAGGAACAGTACCCTCCACTGTGGGGCTGGTAATCCACGAAGGAAGTAAATGAACAGGAGCAATTATTACCATAATTTTCTTGAACGTCTCCACAACATGTTAAATTTGGTATCAGACATGTTTAAGAAGAAAGAGAAAAAGAATGTGTTGAAGAAAAAAGACAACAAAAGAAATATGGTGGCTTTGATACAATTAGTAAAAAACGGATTAAGGAAAGAAGAAAAAAAAGGGAGGGGGGGGGAGAGTAGACAACATGAAAAGGATGATAATAAGGTCAGTCTTTTATCAAACAAACTAACATCATCCAACTTTAAATAGACTTTACATGAATAATAATTAAAAAAACTCATCCAATCTAAGATAATAAACAAACCAATAAATCTAATTAACAGAAAATAAATAACTCTAACTAACTAAGAAACTAATTGACAACCAAAACTAATAAGTTCTAACTAACTAAACTTACTCAAATCCTGTAACAACCCTTCATTTCTTTATAGCAATAAAAAAATTAAATAACTAAACAAAATGATAAATATGACTCTTCATCTTCAAACCTTTCATATTTTATAACTCTTCCCTTTCACCTCTTAAACATTCCAAACCTTTCACCTTCAAAACTTCCAACACTTCATATTCAATCATTAACTCCTCAACTTAACTTTCCTTCTTAATTCTAAAATTGAACTCCCTAAATTAAATTAAAACTTTTCATATTCTAAGCCGCCAATTTCAATCCTATATAAACTCCTAAATCAAAACATATTCCTCTCATTCTAAACATCATTCTCTAACATTCTCATATCTCTCTCTCTCATCTCGCCGGAGCCACCTTCAAAACCACCACAGGAGCCGTCGCTGGAGTTGCCACCACTTCACCGGAGAAGAGCATCTCCTTCCATCTTTTTCTACATTTTATATTCTCACCTTTTAACAAGAGATTGCTTCGTTGATCGACATCGGGAAACAAAAATCCAGGTGTATTTATTTTTGAACTCACTAATCATACTACCTTATATACCTGTTATTTCAATCATATTATTTATTTTGTATAAATTGATTTGTTATTTTGTAGAAATTTATCAATTACTTGTTATGTTTCTTATCATCAAGAATCTATTGTCAATTGTTATTAAATTTAAATTACATAGTATAGTTAGATTTTAAACCAACTGAAATATACAATATTTGGTAAATAAAATAAAAGCTATAATCGTAAAAAAATATTGTTTGTGATATCATTTTGAGTCGGTATCTAGAAAAGTTATCTTGTATGCAGGTTCTCTAATTAAGGAACGTGCATCGCATGGAAAACCTCCCAACATCCATATAATTGCCTGGCCGATATCTTTATAATATCTCAAATCAGTAACTCTTGGATATAGATAATTGTAATTTATTGAATAAAATATAAACTGAACGGACTCTATAAATCATTTTGTTAAAAAATTAAGAAAAATCCAATTGAAATATTGTACTTGATATAATTAATATACAAGTTACGAAAACTAGAATTTAGATCTATATAGACTATACCTAAATGACACTGGGTTGGGAGAAAAATTGAATGATCGAAATATACTTTGTTTCGGCTGTAAACTTGTTAAGTTGTACAACTGAATATTTCGCACACCATGGGTGCATAATGATTTGCTGGATCATACCTGACTATAATTCATGTTTTCCTGACAGCAGGTCTGACTCAGTATCGGACAATCCATGTGACCATTTTTTTGGTCTGTAAAGGAAATAATCGAAATAGTGGTATCTCATCAATTAGTTTTTTCCAATTATATGACATTCTAGACAAAAATATCTCTGTTATAAAGTTGACTTCACTAAAATAACACTACGATAACCTAAATTAATTGACATCATTATTACAGACATCTCATTCCATATTTTCTAAAACTTGTGTTATTATTATGTTTGGACATAACCATTATATATTACATTCTTTCTGCGTATTTTATTTTGGTCACAATCTGACGACCTACGTGTGCATAACCATACTTACCGATGGACATGCCAAAACTGATGCAGGATTTGTTGTATTTTGAAGATCAGATTGAAACCCAATAATGGATTAGAGATTCTCTGCTTTCTTTTATTTAATTTTATTATATTTTGTTTCAATTGTATATAAACTTTGTTCCAACAAGTGAAAAGTCAACTTTCGTTGAATTTTTCTATCGTAATTACTGAGTATTATTGTGGCAAATTTAGTGAGGCTTTAGCATATTCAAACCGAATATGTTGCCGGTAATCGTTACACGTGCTCGTATATCGTATATCGGGAGCGAGACGTGACAAATCCTCACAAATCTAAATTCTAAGTTCTAACAAACCAGATATTTTTAAAATTTTTAAAAAAATAGATCATGATAAATCTGGAAAAAATTTCAATCAAACCCTAAAAATTACATCAATTATACTCCTAATGCCAAGTCTATGTGAGACTAAAATGGAATGATAATGGCCAAGAAAATAAAGTCTCTAAACAACACAATGGACACAGGTTTATGTTTTTACCGCCCTGGATCTACATCCGGCATGTAGGAGGTAGATACTAGTTAACTACTCTCACGGTCCCACCATAACAAGAAGAGATACAAGTTTCACCACAAAGCGCCAATAAGCTTTAGACACTGAGAGCTAAATAAAATTGCTTTAGACAATTGGAGACGTTTGTGAGATACATTATTATGCTAAATAAGATCCTCAGCAAATTTTAGCAAATTATAGATACTGAGATGCATGCACTTAGTTATGAACATGATAGTTGTGGATTTAATTGAAATGGTCCTTAATAAAACCTGAATAGAAGAAAAGGATTCATATGACATCCAAAAACTTGGAACAGAAAGCTTTATTTCATTTTTGTTGTTGTTGGTGATGATGTAATTTGAAAACAGAATGTAAAAGGACTATATTCATATGTATCAAAGGAGATGACAACATAGAAGAACACTAAACCAAGTCGATGGCTTGTTTGCCAATTTCCCAAGTTCAGAAGCTTCGTATAGAGTATTTTTTTCAAACTTAAACATCGATAAGGAATGTTCTCTACTCAATGTAATAACACCTCGGAGAAGTATCATACACATCATAAATTTTACTAAGACCAACATGAAAGAGCACAAGTGTTTTCTAAGCAAGCAAAAAATGTATACAAGCAAACATAGCATCCATAAGCACTCCAAATACACACATACCCAATTATGAAACACAAAGAAGAAATATACTCGCGCATAAGCAAAAATAATTTAAGGTACAACAGAAGACTGAATGGTGAATAGTATATAACAAGAAAAATATAAACCTTGGAAAAACTCACTATTCCCATGTCGCGAAATAAAATGGAATAGCTGCAATTACCCAATACCAAAAGGTTGTCCTTCCAGACATGGCAGTGCTTCCAAAAGCTAAGAATACAAACTGTTAAATGACAAAAATTTAAGTTTCAAATTTTAGAAACAAAATTTTGCAAAAAAAAAAAAAAGACATGTGAATCAGCTTAAACACGTAGGTGCCACATACTGCACATCCAAGTGCATCGCAACCTGTGAGAAATTTTTTCTGGAAGGATTAATGAAATATAATTTTACACTATATACATCAAATTAAAAAGAGCTCAGGGGAAAGAAATCACCATGGTCAAAAAGCTCCCCTAATGGGCTTGATGAATTTGTTCGCCGTGCTTGCTTACCATCGACAGCATCAAAAGTCTAGTAAAAAAAAAAAAAATTACGAAACACATCGGATAAGTTACACCAAAATATCTCCTTCATAAGAAATTAGTTAGAGAAAAAAGTTACTTAATGTAACTCTATCATAATTTTAGGTTTTGCACAGTAGTACAACTTCAAGGGACCCAAAAACTCAGCCATTAAAGCAAGGGACCTCCTTATTGATGAATCACACCCCAAACATGACAAGCATCAAAGGAAATAACGGCGAACATCAACAGTAGAGTGCACGGAGATTCAATGCATAGGCCACAATAACTTGTCCTTACTTAAGGATTATTTATTGTCCCTTGGCAATAATGAAAGAAATATAACCAATTGTCAAGAATTTTTTAAGATCATTTCCATGAAGGTTTCGTAGACACCTCATACAAGCATGAGAACGTCCGAAGATTATTGGAGGCTACTATTGTGCCCCAAAACAATTACCTGGAATCGGAATGGTAGTCCAATGTGACCAGATAATCAAGAGCTCGAGAAGATAGTTTCCATGGAGATTTAACAGGAACATCCTAGAGGCATCTCAAGTTTTTTAGATTATTGTTGGTTACAAAATTATCTACTTATTTCCTCCTTTCTTTCCATTATCTGAACTCCCATTATAAAAAAAATAGTTCTCCCTTACATTACCCTATTCCCTGCACTTCTGTTGCCACAGATGTTATGTTACTTCATCGGAAAGAAATACATAATGGTCTTGGCATTTCCTATCCAAAATCCTTAAGGACCCACAGTAAGAATCAGTTGGAAGATGACTGAACATTAATAGCAAATGAAATACCCATAGGAAGGAGAACCGTTTTGATAGGTAAATGGCATGAATATTGTAAGCATGAAGACCTTGCTCGGTAGGAGAAAATAGAATTTTTGATGCATCTTCTCTTGCAATGTTTCAGTGTCTATCAAAAATATTGGAATCTTTTCATCTTAAAGATAAGAAATAAGTATATACCCTTTTTTCTTCTTTCTTCTTCTTTTTTTTTATAATAAGGTTGTAGTTTGATTAATGATCCAAGTCATCACTTGCAGATGTTGTAGTTTGATATTGCAGATGTCATAATTTCTTTCTGACATAACTTCCATTATAAAGATGTCCACACTATCTCGTGTTTAAATCATCACCTGCACCTCAAGCACCTTAATCGATTATAAGTTGTTCACCAAAATGACATAACTGTAAGCATATGCTCACCAGACACATATACATGTATGACCATTATACTAGAATTCAGATGAGGGAACTTCTTAAACATAAGGGCTTCTAATACATGCATGTGATAGAAAAATGCTCAGTTTTCTTGTTGTAAAATGCATTTCGCTGACGCATTTGATGAGTATCAACTTAAATGGTACTGATATTTCTCTTGTAGAATGAGGCATCCATGTGATATTTCGCAATTGTGATATCAACATGTAATTTTTAATTTAAGGAAAATATTGATAGTTATGCATGTAACAAAAACGAACATTACGATTAACTGCCCTAACATCTAAAGCAATGCAACAAAAAAGAAATGCATTTAGAACAATATTTTCAACAAACCTGGTACAAGAAAAGGAGCATTCCATGAGCTAAGTGCACCCATCTTGGAGGAGCTGTATCTAACTTCGGTGAATAAATCTGTAACAAAATAAAAAGGATACAATCATGAGATAGAGGTAACAAAATAGAGAGGATAATTTTGTGTGTGTGTGTGTGTGTGAGAGAGAGAGAGAGAGAGAGAGAGAGACAGAGAGAAAGAGACTACAGTAAAGATGCAAAGGTCCATGTTTTGATGAACCAAGATACAGATGGTATTAATACCCACCACAACATGAGCTATATGCACTCTTCTAGTTTTCTTCTCCGTCAATATTCATTAGTAAAATCGCCGGTAATTCTGATTTGAGTGGTAGCTTTTATATATAAAAAGACTAAAGATGATGTCAGCCACTATAATACCACAAGCCAGGGGCAGACCCAGACATTTGAACGAGGGAGGGCAGAGTTGGGCATAGTTATTTGGGGGTCAGTTACCCGAACAAATTGTCAAGATGGGGGGGCAAAATTATAAAATTGAGGGTATTGGAGGGTCAATCTTGAAAATTTTCAAAATTTAACACATAATATGTTTAAAAAAAAAGTTTTTTTTTTTTTTTTTCTGGTTGTGCCCCCCCACACCCCCCCCCCCCCCCAACAAACCACATGTGGGTCTGCCCCTACCACAAGCTAAGTTATAAAAGAACATAGTACATGTCAATATTGATTATAATGCAAGTTCTACCAATCTCATCCACAGGCGCATGCGAGTGTATGGATGTGTGAGAGAGGAGGGATGATCTCTCAAAATCCTTCCATGGGAAGATTGTAACCCATGTCCTAGGAACTGAATTTTCTGCAAGCAAACTTCTTTGGAGAATTATAATCTACTTACAAAGAATCTTCAAGTTCTGAATTTAGTTGAATAAGTTTAACGTTATGATCCATAGCATCATACTTACTTGAAAACAAACACGTTAAATTCAAGAATGGTGATAAATGGAAGTGCAAAACAATGTGTTCACAAAATTCTAGGAAATTTAAATGCCAAATACAGATTACATGAATTTTAATTGTGATTAAGAGATGCACCAGTAATAAAGGTTTGACATCCCAAAAGAAACAATAGTTGTACAAAATTGAATAATAATACACAACCCAGTTGTCATTTATGCTGTGTAGTACTTACATAGCCAAGAAGTGCTGAGACAACTAGAAAAGTAAAACCAATAAGTGTAATCTGAAAGGAAACAAAATGAAATTAATTTACATAGCAACAAACATCAAATCTGAAAGATGGATTACACGAAGGAAGCTAAGAGAAAACTTCTCACCGTATTTGGCCTGCAAGTCCATGCGATTCATATAAAAAAAAAATGTAAAAACACATCAGTATATTCAATTGAAATGATCAATATAAGATGTTTCATCAAATATCCTCTCACAAAATGCAGCCCATAGATTCAAATTGACATCTAGAACATTCTTCAAAAAGGTTGTGCATAGAATCAAAGAGACAAAGTTGATCAATAAATACAAATTTTTATAATAAACAAATGCTCCACAAGTCCACTATAATATCATTTCCATATATCATCAATATAATATGTAAAGCTTACATACGAACAGTTAAATTTCTTATTAATAAATCAATAAAAAAATTCAAATACATAAATTGGCTATCTGAATTATAGTAACTGATTGAATATCCAAAGCAGTTATATCACAAAACTGGATGTGCAACAGCGGTCATTTATTACGGGACAAAAATTCTTAATTACTTATACTTTCTGCCCACAAATTGATTTTCCGAGCATGGGTACTGGAAGCCCACACTAGCAATTAGCTCCTGTGACTGTTTGCTAAAAAATATTATACATTTATTTTCCTCTCGATTGTTGTATTTGTTTTTATGTCAAACAATGTTATTTCCAAACATGGGCCGAAACTAATTTGTCAAAAAAAGACAGCTAGGAAGGGAAAAAAAATGCAATGACCACTTCCAAACACATCTTTTGATATGCATGGCACTTCTCCACAGTACACAGCACATGTATACATCCCTATGAAATACATTTTTCCATACCATATATCTTATATTTCATAAAGAACATGCATCAATTGAATCTGATTATGTGCATTCTTTATTGAATTTCACGCATTAACTGCTTTGATATTACATTATGGTTTTTCATGTTTTTCCGAGCTATACTGACACAACTCAAATGTAAACAAGTATATATGACAAATACAAAATTATGAGTATTCATACATAAACATACGGGAAATTCTAAACGAGCACATCACTTGACTTAGCATGCACTATTTGCTTAGTGAGCACACCCTCTCTTTTAAAAATAGAGGTTTTTCTTAGTGAGCATTCCATTCTTCCAGTATTACCCCTCTCAAACCCTTCTCTACTTCCACATCCTCCCCTCTCAAACCCTAATCTTCTTTGAGGGTGAGCTTCAATGCAATTTTTCTAATCCTAATTTGTCTTTCATTTGATTTACAGAATTTTCTTTAAGACTTTTAAGTAATGGAAAGAAACTGGCACTAATTTAGGGTTATGATAGAAGTTGAGTTTTTTTCTTATGGTATTTTTTATGTGTTTATCACCTTTTATAGATAAATTGTTTAAATTAATTTATATAGGAAAATATTTTAATGAATGGATTTAAGATTGAAGGGCATGGAGTTTGGGGTTTAGAAGCACAGAAACTCAGGAATTTATGGGTTTAGGTGTGTACTTGAAGAGAGAGAGTGATTGTGATGGAGAAGAAGAGAATAGGGTGAAGGGTAACTTTGTCAAAAAGAAAAATAAAACTTGTAATTCTTTACAACTTAGGGTGTGGTGCTTACTAAGTCAAGTTGTGTGTCTATTTAGAATTTCCCTAGATATATATATAGCCACTGTTTAAACATCTAGATTTTGGAAGTCTGCCATATTAACTCCCGATGAGATCAATGTACAAGACTTATACCCACATACAAAAAAAACGTAGATAAAAATAAATTAAACAATGGGCCAAAAATAACAAATTGCAAATGCATGTGATGCCACAAAAGAAAACAAAATGTTAGGATAAGCCTCTAAATTTATCCTTTATTGAGAAAGAATATACTTGCTTCCTCATAAAATTATCAAGTCTATTAGGATGCATAATAAATTGGCAATTCTTATTTATTAGGGAATCTTTTAATAGTTGTTTATAAAAACAAAATGAGGGGTTTGAGGCAATTGGGTGGCAATGGCTAGGGTTTAAAAGTTTTATCTCCCCTAGTGGAAAATTGAGAAGAGTGCAAGAAGGTGAAATAAGCAATGGTGAGAGAATCTTATAATCTTGTATCTTTATTATAGTGAAATTTGTTAGGTGTGTCTCCCAAGGATGTAGGCGAGGATCTTAAAGACTTAAAATCTTAGGGTATCCTTTCTTCATTTTTGTTGTTTCTTTCTTGTACGTATGGAAAATTCAACTTTGTCATGGTAATTTTCAACAAAAAAGGTGAAAAAATGAAACATAACATCTCAATTAATGTGAAATGCTATCTATCTAGCAGCAACAAACTAAAGGAACTCTATTTCCTGGGTTCAACTAGGAGACACAAATTCTAAATATGTGTTGAAGGAGTGGTAAGTAGTGATATCATATGCTATTAAATTCATATTCACACAGATATTTTACGAAAACTAAGTATCTCAGGTTATTTCAAGACTAATATACATAACAAAGACTGATATATATAACAGGGAATAAAGATCATGCCATGTAGAATATGTCATCATTTCTCATTTAAATAATTATTAATTCTAATAGAGGGATCTAGATCTATCTTAAAATCACATCACTGCAAAAAGTAAGCAGGAAAGAATAACTAATGCCACCATATATGTGCACCAAATATTTCGTGAGGGATGATTGACATCATTCCCACAATACCCAACACATAGCCTTTGGCTCCAAAAATCACAAGGACCAAGTATCAAACAAGTAGAAGCTGTAAGCAAAAAACAAATTCCACAAAAAAGGGTACGTGAATAAACCTCATATCATGATTTGCAAACGTGCATAATGTTTTATGTTATTCCTGAAAATTTCATTTGAGCTAGTAGATAAAAGAGTGTTTCTTCCGCACAAAGAAAGCTTTCTTTAGAAGGGTTTCCTATTGACAATTGTACAAGGCTACATGCTACACAGCACGGGCACTCCTATGAAATCATATCTATCTTAGGATACACTTGTTAAACACCAGATGTTTCCTCTACGCTCAATGTACTCTCAATTATATAATATATTTTTGCAACAAAGGTCAAACTGAAACACTTCTTGGACATTAGACAAATACTTCTTAGACACATTTCTCATATGCAACATTGTTTGGATTACTTACTTTCATCATATATTAAAGGTTGGCATAAAAAGGCCATCAAGTCCATCATTATATTGATTTGTATAGAAGTATACGGGAAGTTATATGTATATCATTTTAAAGACGTCAAATGAATAAAAAAACTGCCCAAATAAACTTCAAGAAAATTATTCTTTAGGTTAAACGACATAAAAAAGAATCATCATCATCTAAGCCTTTTTTCTCGGCAACGGGGTTGGCTATGGAGCAAAATTGATCGACAAAGTTTTACGACTAGGTGTTGACCTATGTCAGTCCTCGCAAATTAGTGTTAATTTCAATGTCAAGAAAATTATGGACAAAAGACAAACTTGCCATAATCCTAAAAATCAAGTTGGCATCCTCCAAATTCTACTAGACCTAAAAAAAGAGGTCTAGAAGGGGAAAATTGATAAATTTGATATAAGAAAAAAATGATAAACTTGCTATGAGGAAGTGCGTTTAACTCAAAAGCACATATGAAACCAAGAGTCAAATACAACAAATTTTTCATAAACATGAAAATGTATACCAAGTTAAACATTTTGGATTCATTAACTAAGGGTGGCAATCTAGATAGACTAGCAGGCTTATGTCAAACCCAAATTTGATCTGACTTGCATAAGGCAACCCATAAATGACCCATTTAACAATTGGATTGGATACCTTATCAATATCCAGTTTTAAATGGCTACCCATATGCAACCTGCCTAACCCGTATATTAATTAGATCGGATGGGCTATGGGTTCGGTTACCCATTTAACACTAAACAACAAAACAAAATATAAGATACAGTTACTTCAGCAATCAGATTATACAAAATCTCAACTAAAGTAAGTTACTTTACCCTTTTATTTTTTGAGATAAAGTAAGCCACTTTACCCTTTCATTTTTTTTTTCCTAAATCTCAACTAAATGTTCTATTTAGTTCATAGTGCGAGTACTATCTCTTCTCTCTCGGTCATACATGCAACCTTTGAGATCAAGTGAAGCTAAGACATATTTTTATTTTTATTTTTGCTAGTTTAAATTAAGCTAGACCTAAAGAAATATTCAGGCTATTATTTCAAGATCGAATGTAGCATCAAACATAACTGAGGATATCAATACTAGTAATGACTAATGAGAGTTAGCTCTCCAACTTCTTTCTCCTTACTATCCTCCACGACTATGCCCTTGCTATTGCCAATTTTGCTTGATCCTTCATTCTCAGATGGGACTCCTCATCTCCTCACCTCAGTCCCGTAAACATTCAACGACTCCTAATCACTGTAGATACTAAAAAAATACTAAAAATATATATATAATAATAATAATAAATAATAATAATAATTTAAAAAAAATATTTAACTGCGGGCCCTGCGGGTGCAACCTGCGGGAGAACCCCGCGGTTGCACCCGCGGGAGAGCTCCCACAGGTGCCAACCCGCGGGTTGTGTTATGTTTATTTCCGTTTCGTTTATTTTGCTAAAATCCCGTGATCCGATTTTTCAGGGAGGATTCAAGTCGGATTTCGAGTTTTCTCAGTTTATAAAAGACAGGAGTTGACTTCAGAAAAAAAGACTTTTGGACGATTTCGGGCGAGCTCGTGAAATTGAGAAGCGGAGCAGAGCCATCCCCTTCCAAGTCAGACGGTCCACGGAGGCACTAGCGAGGCTCCATCGCCACCCGAACCTACGTAAAAAAGGGAATCAATCAATATTCCCGTTTTTGTAATTCTTCAGTTTTTTTTATAAATCTCAATATTTTCGTTGTAATCAAACAATTTTACAATGGTAGGAGAAATCCAATTTTTGAGCAAACAATCACCCCACTGTCGAATGGCTCTCCTTCCACGAGCTATACATATTAAATGGTTATGTGGCTCGTAATGGATCAAGTGGATCAACCTATGTAGGCTATCGGCTTAGAGAGATTAATTTGTTTGCAACTGTTACCAGTATAGGCTAAACCTATACTCGGTTTAAGCCTGTCGAAGTCAATCTGAACTAGTAGGTCAAAACTTGTTTTCAACCTCTACATCCAAGTATGATGTAATGTAATTAGAAATATGTCTAGACTTTTGGATGCAAAGAAATGTCAATATGTGCATGTACGTACTACCACTTTATATTATTATATATAGTCTAGTGCCACAAAAACGTGTTTTCTGTAGTACTCTTCAAGGAATTATCATTTCTCAAACCCACCCATAAATAAGTGCCCTCCTATTCCAAATTTCTTAAAGCCTCCGGTAGAAAAGCAAAATAGAGACATGTTCTCTACTCCCTAGGGATGGATCCAACAATCGATTTTGATTTGAATAAATAAATCAAATAATTTTTTGATAAATTCAAGTAATTAAATATTTAAAAGTGTTAAACTAGATGTATTTTAATAACCAAAAATTTCCACACATTCATAAGAAATCAAATCATTTAGCCCATGATTATGAGCAAGTGCATACATGTATTTCTTAAAGAGTAACGAATATTGGAAGTGTGCTTGTATCCCCACGAAGTATCTGTGTCCATGCTTTGCAGCCTCCAAGTTGATTTGGGGTTCTTTCATTAATACTTGTGCGTATGAGAGCATTAAGAACGTGAAGTTTAGACACTTGCTTGGTGTGAGAACAGTGTTTGGCAAGTAGTCTAACATCATTGTGAAGGTGTCCTAAATGGATATAGATTGAAAGAAACCATCTAAATTAACGAATGCTTCCCTTGCTCTGGTTTCTTCTAGCGATTAACAAACTTTTGTATAAATGTTGAAGCTAATATATTCTGTTAACCTTTTTTCCCTCTCCTATAAGTGTTCAGAGCCTGGTCTTTAACCTAGACCTTTTAGTATCCACACTCCTCTTATACCAGTATGCTAGGCCTCACTGGCAATTGCAAACTATTAATCAAGGTTAATTAACTTCCGTTAATTAAATTATACCTGATAGCCATTCCATAATAGTAGGTACTGGGTTTATTAGTAATGGGCACTCCACAAGAACTAAAATGCCATTAGGTGGTGCTACCAAAAGGCTGAAAGAAAGTTCATGCAAATGGATTATAAGAATGATTTGTTGACAAGGGATTTGCTTAAAATTGAGGTATTAACGTTTTGAGCACCAAAAATCAAGTTGCAATTTTTTCCTTTTGTTCCTGCATTTATGGCTATGCATGTTGAAGCTTTAACAAATGGACGAAAAAACAGTCTTGCATGAGATCTCAAGGAGGAGAATGAGATGAAGGCAAAGCCACCTCAAAAGGCCAATTGAACAAGGCAAGGAAACTCTTTGTGTGTATACTGAATATGTCTATGCGAGCCCAAGCAAGAATCAAGATATTGATATAAGAAGTTTACGGTTAAGCTTGCACAGCAAAGGGCAAGCATGCTATTAGTAGGATGGAACAAGAAAGAGACCAATGCACTCACAACACAAGTGATCAAGATTTTTCATGTCAAAATCCAAAATTGTCAAATTCTCTGGAGTGAAGATTCAAAGAGTTTGATTAGACTTCTAATCTAAATGCAAAGTCAACAAACGCATCACTACTTGTTAGAATGGTGTATAGCATTCCCTATGCTAGCCTCATTGGAAATTAGATGTTAACATTTCTGTAGTTAAATCTTTGGGATTTAAGTAACTAAGCGAGCTTAAGACTGTAAGCATTTAAACAAATTGCATTACTTGTTAGTTTATATTCACAAGAGATAATGTATAGATTGCCTCATTTTATTGAAGCTAATTTCTATACTAGGATTGCACAGTCAATAAGTTGCCGATTGCTGATCAGGATTAATTACATCCCTACATAATCAATTGCTATCACACTAATTATGTCACCGAGTCACTGACACGAGATTCAACGATCTAAATATAAAAAAAAAGAAAGTATCTAAAGATATCTTGAAAATTAAAAAAAAAAAAAAAAATCAATTCATAGATCACGAACAAAGTGACTTACGCCATCCAAAGAGGGAAGATGGTGACGAAACGGGTCCAAAAGGGCTGCATCACGTATTTCGACACCAGCGAATGATCCACGCCGTTGTACTTGTGCTTGTACAGCGCAGCGACGCCATGATGTCCTAAGTAACCCATCTGCATCCCCAAATCAATCAAACAACCACGAATTAGATCACATCAAAATTAACGAGGAAAAATTGCAAATTCAGACTGCTACAAAGCGCAAATTTAAGGGAAGACCTTGAAATTGAAATCCATTTCCAAGATCAAAAAACAAAAATAGAGACCAGGTCTAAAAAAGAAAGGAGAAAGAGAGAAGTAAAAAGTCGCAACCTATTCCCGAGTTACGAGCGAGAGCGATAGTGCAACTTTCTGTTGGTTTGTGTTGTTTTTTCGATCGCTGGCCAATAAATGAGGAGGAAAAAGAGAGGCAAGAAAAGTACACGTAATTGAGATCTGAGGCCAATGGAGTTGCCTGAGGGAAATTCTCAAGGCAAATTCCCAAATAAGTGAAATAACAAAGGTAAACTGCAAATTTGAAAAGAAAAAAATTCTAAATGAGCCCACCTTTCACCTAAGTACTCTTTTTTAGCACACCCATATTAAGATTTTAAAATAAGAATTTTAACTAGGTATACTCCCTAGTATTTTCAATTCACCCTTTTTTTTTTTAATCTCTCGTCTCTCTCCAAAATTTTCAAATTGCATGCGCATTTCTAGATTGCAATGAGGATTGTATTTAGATTATGATTTGAGAATAAATTTTGGAAAATAAATAGCAATATTTTTGAGTTTGGTAAATAAGATTATGAAAAGGAGAAAAGAAAAAAAGTTTTCAATTAGGATTAATGAATTGGATTGGTTAAAAAATATTTGAAGGGTGCCTACAAATACTAGAAGGGTAGAAGAGATATTTTTATTTTAAAAAACTAATGACAATCTCGTAGTTGAAATTAATTTTAGTTGGGTGTGTGGACAAATATTTGGGGTATTAATTTTAGTTGGGTGTGTGGACAAATATTTGGGGTGAGCCTTTAGAATTTCCCATCGATTGAACAGGTTCGTGACGTAGGCCCCACCCCAAGCGCCTCCCTGGAGCGAGCATGGGCCATGTGTGCTAGTGGGCCAAACAGCCCTGTGATCCAGCCGAGCATGTCAATCCAGCCCATAATTGCAATCATTCGAGTATTTTATCCAGCCATGTGTAATTCTTTTTGCACGCGTCTCTCAAGCCATGTGTAATTCTTTTTGCACGCGTCTCTGAACTTGAGATGCCGTTTATATATATATATATATATATATATATATATATATATATATAACAGGAATTCACCGGTGGTGAAAATAGTTTTTTCACTGGCCCAATGAAACAATTACACATGGCGCCACTCAAAGGACAATTAAACGAGTTTTTTTATTTGTTATTTTGAGTGGCGCCACGTATAGTTCTTTCATTGAACCACCTAAGCACTGTGCTAGTAAAGGAACTCTCTTGACCAGTGAATTTTCCGTTTACTCATATATATAAATATATATATAAGTAAGATAAAAAAAAAGATTCTTTATGATCTAAATCCCAAGGATATGCTTGCACATGCGTTTGGCATTCTAATAAAGATTAATTACACTTAAACTCCATGTAATATGAGAATACTATACCTTATTACTCATAAAGTTTGAAACTCTCACTTAGCATCCTGAACCGTTAGTAGAGTTAGTCAACAGTAAGATATTTTCGCACTCTCTTAAACAAATTTGTACTCATTTTTTTTAAAATCCAATTTTGCTCTCTTCTTCTTCTTAAAAATTCCACGCAATACGAGCCAACCAACCCACTCAATCACTTTCTTGCAGCTCTGTATAGTATATCTTCCCTCCTCTCTCTCTCTCTCTCTCTCAGCAATGCACAGTTGCATACAGCTGTTGTGCATGGTTGCACAATAGCAACAACTGCAGTACAACCATACACAACAGTAGCTGCTACACAGGGGAGGGGACGTATTGCAGTGGCAGAGGGAAGACGGGGCTTACTAGGGGCAAGTGGGAGACTTTGAGGAGTCTTTTAATCTTTCAAATGCAAATTTATTTTTTAACTGCACATGAGTCATCATCCTAAATGGTTGACTAACTCAATTAACAGTCCAAGGGACTAAATGAGAGTTTCAAAATGGTTGACTAACTCAATTAACAGTCCAAGGGACTAAATGAGAGTTTCAAAATTGAAAGGTAATAAGTTATACTATCTCTATACAATACGAAATCTGAGTGTAATTAAACCTTCTAATAAAATGAGAATTGGACAACAGAAGGTTCTATTTTTAGAATAAAAATTGTGAATGCCATTATGTCTCAGTTGATAATTTTTGTTCGATAATTTTTTTTTTTGGCAAGTGTGCGTGTAGAAATTCAAATCCCACTTGCAATAATTAAAAAAGAAAATTTTGAAATAAAAGTGGTTCCTGCCTTTATGCAGAGAACCTCCATTTAAAAGAATGATAAACGAGATCCAAGAAGAACTCTGTCAGTGAAAATATTAACATCAGTTAGAACACTTTGATTAGAAAAAAAAATCCGGTTGAAAACTTTCCAAAAGAAACTATGGGAAAATTTATATCATGGTGAAATCATTACATCCTTCTCATACAACGAAAAAACAAGAAATTACAATTGAGACATAAGTATGTGATATTATAGAGCGTACCTAACGGGAAAACATTTTTCTTAAATAGACACGAGGCATTAAAAGATATTGACGATAAAAAAAACTAAATAGCATATCAAATTGCTTTAAAAAGAAAATCCTCAACTCCAATGTTTAATCCGGTTTAGAATTGATCCTGAAAAGGGATAAGCTCAATTGTACCTCAGAGTAGAATAAGCATTTAAATCTTTCATGCATAGCTTGGAACTCAGGTATTCAAAGTATACAGTTTAGTTTAATGTGATGGGTCCTGGTTACATATTAACTGTTCTATTATGGCATTTGGCTCTCTTATTTAATAGGCGTTGTGATCCACTAGCTCACAGCTCCAAGCACAGCCAGTGATCAAAGATGAACCAAAATTTTATAGCGCACGTACAGACGCTTAAACTCATTCGCTGTGTCACACGCATGCTCAGAAACTAAAACCAGAAGGAATATCCACAAAAAAATTTTAGACGCTCCAAATGAAGCAGAGGTGCCACAGCTTCAAAGTCGTGATGCCAAAGATAGCCAGAGTACGAATTATGCATAAGATCCCCAAATTCATAGAGACGCACCACAACAACTGAAAAACAACAAATTGGATACATACGCATATTTTGCCAAAAGGGGTAAAAAGAACCGCAGCTTGTGAAGTTAAACAACCATCCATACAAGGAATTTCTAAACCAAGTTGCCAAAACTGACAGTAAACTCTTGCATCACTTAAAACTTCTAAAGGAAGCAAATTGATTTATTGATTTGTTGCATAGCTAGGAAAGCTGGATACAATCGACTCAATTGTCTAAATCGTCTGAGGATGTAAGAAAAACAATAAAATATAACTACTGCATATTGATACCTGGATCACAAGTGACCAATCAAGTACTGCAGATGATTCACTTCAGTACAGACAAAACTTAACGAGCAAAAACATTAGAGCTATTAGCAGAGCCATAAAGAACAGCAGACAGCAAATGATAAACAAAATTTCTCCACTAACGAGTACATCCCTGACAATATATTGATCAGCACAGTGATGAAAACTGTTTGATATAACCAGGTTTTAAGTTTCACATTGTACAAAAATAAACACAAACCACCGAACAATGGCTGCTCACCATATGTTACTCACCAACACGGTCATGTATGCATGCATTCAATTGCAGGGTACTGTGCAAGCAAGGACCTCAAACTAGTGCCCAGAATCAGTTTGCATTCTTCTATGTAAATCACGAGATAACATCCTCATGAATTCCTGTAAAATGCCTTCTTTCATAAGAAACTCATACCAGTCGGCTATATAAAAAGAAACCACCTTATTATGGTAGCCTAGAAGTGAAGGAAAAAAACTATAAACCAAAATCAGTAACTAGCCTAACTTGTATATATTTTCTTTTTTAGAAACTTGACAATAAATCTTTGGAATGTAAAAGATCAACAAGGTAGTAACCTTAATAAGCTTCAAAATTAGACATGCATCACAAACATGAGGATGCCAATATAAACCATAATCACAGAAAATATTATCCTGGCTACAGCAATGATACTGTAACAGGTTTTGCTTTGATAGTTTGATGCAGTGCTTCAAATGCTCTGGATTTTGCTTTTCTAGTTCTGATGACAAAAGGGCAACACTTCGCACGTTAAAGTTTAATGTCTTTCCTCATATAATAACTTTAATAGGGAAAAAAATGTCCATTAATACTTATCTAGCATAAATTGTTATGGTGCCCCGTATAGCATAGGTTGTTAATGCTCAACGCCTTCATGCCAGAAGTCATAGAACCATAAAGCTGACAAAACGTATGGAACTTACTGCTACATAGTTCAGACCATGAAATACAACTTGATGATCAAAACTGCTTGGTTGTTTCAAGCCATGAAATAAAACTTGATGATCTACATGTGTAGGAATTGATTTGAAGCTAGAAACTCTAACGACTACACTGGCCACACCTCAGATAAAGGAAAAACCTATATCATCATATTTGCACATTGGATGCAAAATACAAAGAAACTGCAGTAAATAACTCTTCAAACCTGCCAGGGCAGTTTTGACACCTGAGACAGATACTGATCACGACAGCTACAATGTAGCTGTTGTTTTTGATGTTACTTGACTAGGCCTTCAGTTATAAAGCAAGTAACACGTCATATTACATATTCAAACATACAACTGGTCTCAGGTGAAGAAAAGTATTTCATCACAATGTTTTCACACGCGAAGCCTTTGTCAGCAAAGACAACATGAATACTCTTCAAAATGGGCTAATTGACGTGAGATGACTAAATAAATATACATTTAATGTAAATCTCAAGAATGAAAGAAAAGCAGCATTCTTGCAAAGCGAGATGCACATACATATCCAAGAAGTCACTCAAGTTAACTTCATCAATTTAAGCTCCCAAGCAAAGCCTACAAGTGAACTAACTAAAAATACCACTCCTTAGATGTCCGATCAGGATTAGGTTTACATGCAATCATCTAGGATCAAGTAGCTTGCCACGGTGCTATGAGCTTTATTAAGTTGTACATAATAAAACTTGAAAGAAAGAATGTGGGTGGTCTATGAACCTCATTTCAGAATAATATGTATTATGGATAAGGTTGTACAATATGTAAACAATACCTTGTCTATCAAATAGGAAAACACCCCCCCTCCCCAAAAACCAAAAAAAAAACACACACACACACCCCCCCAAAAAAAAAATTAAAAAAAAAAAAACCCAAACAACCCAAAAAAAAAATTACAGATGGTAACTAACCAACAACCGGATTTGGATCCTCTCCACTGCAGCTTTGGCAGCGGAGTAACCACTTCATTAAAAACAACCTTATGAATTTTATACACAATATGGTTGGACATTATGAATTTTATACACAATATGGTTGTTCGACAAACACAAAAAATTGGCTTTAACTACATGATCTTGCACTTTCAAAATCAGGATTGATGATTCTATCTACCCTTTGATGAATTACATACAATTATGTATTAATCGTATAATGATAATTACCACAACAGATTGGTGCTAACTGAAACAAATCTTTTATAGCATGAAGCAGACTGGAGCTTCTTTGGGATTTAAGACCTAGAGCAAATATTCTAGTAATAATGAACCTGGATAGCAAAATGTGGAGAAAAAATTTAGTGGAATTAATAATTTGTACTTAAATAGTGGTACCTAAACAAGAAATTTAAAATTAAGGGGTGCGATGAGTCAAAACATTCTGCCTACGTGGAACAAATTTCATCAAGAAAGAAAATTTGTGTTGTTTATATTTTCTTTTGTGTTTAGGGGGGATCTTTTTATTTGCAACCATATAGAAAGATCAAACAGTTGTGATCAAAGAGGCGGTCTCTTCAATGATTTTGGGCAATTGAGAAGATCCAAATCTCCAAATCTGATTGACAATCTTGACCTGGTAATTTGCTACCATGTTTAATTTTAGAAAACTACATACTACTCAATGGTGAAGAAGATGAACTTTAGCATTTCAACTCATGATGATAGTGATATCAAACCATTCAAAGTTTTATGGAAAAGTGGGGTCCTATTCTGATAGTGACGTGAAACCATCAAAAGTTTCAAAGGATAAGTGGGATTGTATTTGGGTTTCGAGATAACAAATTCATAGTTTGATAGGGTGGAAAAGAACCAAGTGACCTTTGGTAACACGGATCACTTGTGTTCTTTGTGAATAATAGTCAAGGCAGGTAGGTAACTCATATATTTTTACTAGCTAAAGAAGGTTATTGATATCAAAAGGTTATTGATATCAACTGAG
Source organism: Dracaena cambodiana (assembly GCA_036321105.1). NCBI lineage: Eukaryota > Viridiplantae > Streptophyta > Magnoliopsida > Asparagales > Asparagaceae > Dracaena > Dracaena cambodiana. Next base: position 10,579,174 of record JAYEPQ010000004.1, on the reverse strand, counting down.
GCAATGGGAGGGTTATCAGTAGTAAACTGTTGACCCATTATATTACAATCAGTGTTTTCTCTTCCACATGGTAAAATACAGGACTTGCATTCAGTTGCATATCAGATAAGCAAATTTATAGTGGAAATCTGAGAGCATGAGAAGTCAAATAAGTAGAATCCTCAATAACATGGCAATTTCACAACTGAAGTACGTATGCACATGATCTAGTTAGACTCATCACAAGCAATGTAAATTACTGAATGAAAACACATACATTTGTGAGCTCCCCATTACTGACAAGTGTGTTGATGAGATTGTCAAAGCTGCCTCCCTCATGGGACAAATGACCTGCACTTTCCAGTACTGAACGAAAAATATTTACTGGGGAATCAAGTTGCTCAATCCTTTCAACTGCATGCTCAAGATCACCCTGGCAATTGAATCATTGTCAATGTGCAATCACAAATCTGGTCCAATTAGCTGATTAGATGAAACAAGATGTATGTCTGTTTATACAGAGCATCCTTTATTTCTAAAATTATTAGAATGAGGAAAAATTGCTGAACTGAGACACCCTAAATTGCAGCGGCAGACTCAGGTAACAAAATCTAAAAGAAAAAAAAGGAAAAAACACACTCTAGCCTAACACTTTGTGATCCATGACGTGAACCTAATTCCCATTCTGCCCTGTTAAGAGCTACCTTCTCACACAATTAAAGATATGCATGCATAAATATGTAAAATGGCATCCCCAAAAGAAATTCCTACCCGACGTGGAATTTCCCCTTAATATCCACACAGTTTGAGTTAATCACCATCATTTAGAGTGCCTAAGCTAATTTAAGAAACAAGTTTCATTTGGCATCAAGTAGCACACAAAATAGATAACAGAAGGTAGCTGGTTACATCTATGGTTTAGGACATTGCAAACTAGCAATTCTGATCAATGCAGAAGTAGCCAAGTTGTAATCTGTCTTTTTTTTTAATTTGTTTTTTTGGGTTTTTGGCTAGGGATGGGTGGGGGTAAGGGTTACAATGTTACTTAAACATATCATTAACATGTATGCAAAACCTAAGCAAAACCTACATAGCAGATATAGCAGTACCTATATTGAAGGAGAAGGGGAGACAAAATAAAAACAACCCCAACATTACTAGATATGCGGTACAGTTTGAGTCGTGAAACGAGTACACAATTACTTTGAACAATATGCGGCAAAAATGGGGTAGGCTTAAAGCGGATCAAAATTTGGGATCAAGATATCCTTGGGATTAATGGACCCAAAAAAATGCTTATATTATTCATGGACCCAAAAAAATTTGGGATCAACATTAGTGTCAAGTGTTATTTCAATAAATATGCTTATATTATTCATGGACCCAAAAAAAATAAGCATGTTTATTTTTCCATACCGCATCCCAGAAATGCATTAGAAACAACAAAATATTATTGCTAAACATATAAAAAAGCTTATTAAATCAATTAGTTATTAGTTTTCTTCATAACTTTTTGAGTTGCTGATTTAGAAGATATGGATCAAGAGCGCACCGCAAATCCATAAGCACAAAATAAATCAAGATTTTGGAATTTTTTCCTTTCTTTTTTTTTTTTTTGTGGTTGCGACGGTGGTTAGGGTTGGGATGAGTGAGTGGGGAGTGGGTGGCATGAGCGGTTGATGTTGTCCATTGAATAAGGCAACACTGGACAGCTCCTTACATAATTGTAAATGTATGAAAACCTACATAGCACATGTAGTAGTACCTATATTGTAGGAGAAAATAAGACAAGAAGATGCAGTGACAACCACAGAGAAGAAGGGGAATGGATAATAAGAAGACGAGAAAAGGATGAGATGGAGAAGAGTAGAAATAGTGAAGGGTAATGGTAAAAGATGAGGCGGCAACAGCAAGAACAAAAGAGCAGAAGAGGAGAAAAAGAGGGACTGGAGGAGAACTGAAAAGTGGAGGAACTTTTGAATATGGTTTAGTGCTCTATTTTGTATCTTCTCCTTGAACTTTTGAATATGGCTTAGTGCTCTCTGTTTTGCATCTTCTCCTTGAATAAGACAAGAAGATGCAGTGACAACCACAGAGGAAGGGGAATGGATAATAAGAAGACGAGAAAAGGATGAGATGGAGAAGAGTAGAAATAGTGAAGGGTAATGGTAAAAGATGAGGCGGCAACAGCAAGAACAAAAGAGCAGAAGAGGAGAAAAAGAGGGACTGGAGGAGAACTGAAAAGTGGAGGAACTTTTGAATATGGTTTAGTGCTCTGTTTTGTATCTTCTCCTTGAATTCAAATCTTTTTTGATCCGTTGATGAAGTATTAATCCTGTTTTGAAAAATCAATAGAATTCAGTAATACATGATCACGTGAATAGTTAAATGGGTCGTCTTCATATTATTTAGGTCTCGATTTTCAAGTAATATCTGACCACCCGCCAAGTTTATCTTCCGTGGTTTCTAATGCTCCTGCGCCATCAAAAAAGCCTTCTAGCTTTTATTCCAATCCTACCAATTTGAATAATGTGTTGTGCTGCTTTTTCTGATATTGTTATCAAGGGGGGAGTGTATCATTTGATGCACATGTGGGTGTACAAGGTGACGTGATACAACATTCTAAAGCCTCCAATGAAGCCAAAGTGTAACAAAAAGCTCTTAAAGGTACAAGGTGAACAAAGGCCTTCAAGATGATATGCAGTCTGGAGTTTCAAGAGGATGTTCGACTTTAAAACCGAATGAATATTTTAGATACAGAAGATGAGAAAAAGATCCTCCATATAAAATAAACAGATGGTTCAGAAAGACCTCGCAGTGTTGAAACTGGGCTTATAAAGGCCTATACTGCTACGAGTCCATATTTGACAAAGAAATTTAAAAAGGAAAATGAGACAAACTACATGCAAGGAAGCTTTGACAAGAGCGAATGAGTTAGAAAATTTTGGACATATGGGAATGCAGTTACCCTTAATGTTGTGACAATTGATTCTTCGCTGAAATATGTGAAACTAAAGCAGAGCAAGTTATACTGTGCTTTCAGGAACTTTTGTTGCAAGGATATTGGAGAGAGCCACCGTAAATTTACTTAAGCTTAAAAATATGAGAAGACAAGATGCTCGACGATGACCAATGCTTAATAAAATCAAAAGCACAAAGTTCTGAACTCCGGTGTCCATTATTGGTAGTGCGTTAGTTATTTCAAGTTATATGAAAATTTCAAAGAATCACATACAACTGAATACATCTTTATTTGGGTGGACAAATGCTTAATTAAGACTGGTGTTGTCAATGTAATTCATGTGGTTATGGACAATCATTTAGCTAAAATAGAAGGAAAAGAGTTAACAAAAGACGAGACTTCAAATATTCAAATAGTTGTGAGGTCCACACCTTTGATTTGATGCTTGGGGCTTTGGGAACATTATCAAAGTTTTAACGCACACGATTGACAAGGGATGACTGACCATCTTCATGTGGCCATCACTTGTTTTGATGAGGAAGTACATAAAGGAGATTTTGAGACCCAACCATACAAAATCTGCCACTTCTTAGCTTTCCATGGATGCATCTTGAAGAAGGAAATTTTGAAGAAGAAGTTCACCTCCCCTAAATGAGCAATGGATGGGCCCATCGATCGCTTGTCATAAATCTGACTTTTCCAAGGATTTTGGGATTAACTTGCGTGGTTTTTAACTCCCTTTCAACCATCCTACTACTCATCAGATATGACGGGATTTATTTGAAGGAACTGTAAATACTCAATTTTCTCCAATTTGAAGAGGAGGCCGCATATCAAAAAAGGAAAAGAATTAAGATCATCTTTCTCTTCTTCATTAAGATCCTTCCACTCTTCCACATGATTCTCCTTGGTTTAAAGTACATAATCAAGGAGAAGACTTTCACATTAAGTCTATCAAACTCAAGGTTTTGAATACCGCCGCAGCTCCAATGCTCCAATTTCTTTAAAAAAAAAATCTAAAGAATCGTGAAGGTAGACCTTCATGTCAATGAGGCCATCTTTATCTACAGAGAAGAATCTTCACGACAAAAAAATCTCCATAATCTCCACCATATTCAACAAGATCTTCTTTGTTGTGCACGAAAGAGAAAGGGTTCCTCCAATTTTGAAATCAAGACTTTCTAACGAACTCATCAGAGAGCCGCCGCCGTCTGCATCTTCTTCAAGAGCAATATCTCTCCGTTAAGATCTTGGCTTCGCCTCCAAAGCTCCTTAGCTGCGTACGAAGACTAGAGCTTCCAATTATGCTCGTCAAGGAGAGGACTCACATCACCATAGAGGGTTTTCTGCTATACTCTAAAGAAACTTCTAACAAGTAAGATTTCTCATCTCCTCTCTTCTTTTTTATTCTCCTCGTCGATTTCTGTATTAGCTTGGTGTTGGATTATCGACAGGCCAAAGGGCCACTCTACCTAGGTTCTCATCGGTTCCTAGACTTTTCAGAAAAAAGATGTGATTTTTCTTGAGAGATGATAATAATTCAACTATTATTTGTATTCTTCTCGAAGAGATGTATTTTTCCTATAATCGTTTGATATTATAAATTCACCACCTTTTCTCGTATTTTATCCGTTTCAATTTCTTTTGAGCAAAAAAGGAGCACGCTATATGTGTCTACAAATCATAGAATACAGCAAAAGATGCACTCCTTAAATGCATCAAGGTTTTCGATTCTGATTTGAAACTTCAGTGGTAAATCACGGAGCTTGAGTTGGAAAAATACAAACGGGAAGATATCAAGGCCTATTGGTGAAACACTATTGAAAGGGATTTAGATCCTCTTAATTGTTTACGCTTTTACAATTTTTAAGATTATATTAGTTCAATTTTCTTGAATTGCATTCTACATCTAAGATTCTGACATCTAATATGTTTATATAGTTATTGGAGGTACTTGTTTGGAGGTGATCGTCCATTGCTTCAAGGGATGACCATAAAAAATCTTGACTAGTAACTCATCAGAATATGAAAGGAATTGGTGGGGTGCAAAGTCATTTTCTTGTTTCTCTCTCTTTCTCTAATTCACTATAAATACATATAACTAAGAGGTACGGTTTGACGTATGAAAGGTTTAAGCATCTTTTTTTATGTAAAATTCACTGATAAGTTAAGGTCAGAATAAGGTGTGATGACAAAAGATAAAAAGAAACTTAGGTTCTAAGGAGCAAAGCAAGACTCCAAGACTCACAAGTTTCAATTAAGAAGATGAAGAGGAGTTCGCAAATACGAAACTCCCATGGGCGATAATTGACATCACTTCAAATATTAGTGAGTACTTCACAACTAAGAAGAGTGCACTATTCGTGATGTATTAACTGCCTATAATATACTCATGACGTATTAACTAGCAACTAGCATAGAAGTACTTGCTAGTAATGCTTACACCACTTTCCACTACTCACGCCCCTCAGTACTAGATGGATCTATTTTGTTATTTTGAGTGTTAAGTTTGTGGATTGTGTTAGAGGTTACATATGTTTTAATTTATCATTTTGTGCTATCATAAAATTTAAAATTTTACGTATTGACCTCATTAATTGATAACTTTGTTATATTTCGACTTTGGACATAGGTAATGTCGTGAAGAGTGTGTTAGTATTTAGTGTTTACTAGTTACTACTGTAATTGTGTTTGGAATTATTGGGTTATTTTTTACTCAAATTATACTTGTCATAGTTACGTTCACTAGTTACTAATACGAAGTCCTTATCATTATTAAATCATTTTAGGTGAAGTGACGATATATAGCTCCCCTCAGTCAAGGTAACTCACTTGCACCTGCAAACAACATTTTACATAATTATATTACATTTTTATTAATTCTACACAATTTTTAGTTTGCTAATGACACATTATGTTATTTGCTAAGTTAGTTTCATTTGGTTTCTTCATTTCCTGTTTCATTTGATATATTGCACAGTTAGTTATTGTTACTTGTTGATTTACAATCTTAATCCTTAGATGTTATATATTGATTAAGATGGTTTTAAAATTTTCTATAGTTTTTTTCTAGGTTTTCTGACTCTTTGCAAAATCTAGGTATTTTTCCTTTTTAATAACAATTATAAAAAGTGCTATAGGGGGAAATGCTTAAGCTAAGGTTACCTGGTGCTTGAGGAGTTAGGTGCCAGGAAGCAGGTTTGCTACCCAGATTCACCCATCTTTTGCAACCAAATCTTCAGAAATATGGTTTTATTATTCAAGGCTCGTAAGCCATCTTAAGGGACCGTAGGTATTTTGACAAGACTAAACCTCTCAGAAGAGAAGGTTATCAGTTTTGTTTCCTTTAAAAGAACCACTAGGGCTTTCATATTGATAGTTTTAACTTTTTGGACATAAAATGAATTTTTTCAGCTTTCATATATGTAGTTAGTTGGTTTCCTACAATTCTCTTGTTGCAAATTGTTTACCCTTTTCCTTTCCCTACCACATGGCATATACCTAGTAACCACATGTGGGTGTACAACTCTCTACAATGCTGTTATGAATTTACAAACAAAGAAGTAGAATTGTACCATAGAGTTTCTTTCATGCAGAATGTCGTCTACTGTATTCCTGCCATCATCACACTGGATTTGGGAGTTGAGTTGCAAGCCACTAGCAGGTGTTGAGCATGTTGAATGCCTACCAAGAGCTTGTGAGACAACAGGCATCATCTGCTCCATCATCCTCGAAAAGTCCAATCCACCTTGGCCTCTCCCAATCCCTGAAAATAAGGCTCCAATACTTTCAGGCCGTCTTCCAACCTGTTCCGCAAAATCATTCAACATATTTCTAATAGCAGAATTTTGAGTACATTGCTCCAACATGTTTCTTAACTCATCAGAGGAACCAATCCCAGTCTGTTCAGCTACCCCTGTCAAAAGACTACTGAAAGCAGGGGTCTGGAGAACATGGGACATCATGTCAGTAGCATTAACTTGTCCCTGTCCATTAGTACCCTGCCTCTGTAAAGGCAAACCATCCAAATTTTGGCCAACTACTGAGGTTTGTGGGTTGGCTGGGCCGGTCATGTTTGCTCTGTCTGCATCAGAGCTATGAGATATAAGGGAGTTTAGAAACTGTTGACCCCTAGCAATAGACAGCTGATCTTGATTAATTGAAGGTGTCTCGCATGATATTTGGTTCTTCCCTACTGGTTTTGCTGTCTTGCCCCTCCTCTGAATAAACAGAATAGGAACGAAGTACATATGAATTTTGAACCAACATAAATCAACTGCAAAAAAATCCAAACACTCGAGACATGATCAAATATTTAGAAATAGATTGATTCCAAAATTGTAGTACAGATCACCTTCGGTTGCAAACCTCCAAGTAACCCCACAGGAACATGACTATCACTGTCACCACCCTTGCTTGATTGAGGAGTATGATTTGTTGCAGCAAAATCTGAGTTATCCTCATATGATTTATCATTTGAAATTTGACCACCCTGTTTATAGGCAAGCAAGCCTCCTGCTGAGGTAGTAGCAGATGAATTCACATCAACCCCATGTTCCACCAAATTATTAGAATCATTACCGCTTTCTTGAGAGAGCTGGAAATGAGACGCAGATGAACAAGAGATGCAGATGAACAAATTTGCAGGAAACTTTAAGAATATGTGGATTTTAGTTCAAAAAATATATCATGAGTGATGGTTAAATACCTTTTCTTCTCCACTTACAGGCATGCTAAGACCCAGGTCATTAGGAATGACAGTAACAGTACTCTCTCTGTCCCCAATATCCACATTTTCACTGTGACTCGTTATGTTATCCTGAGCCAAATTTGATGACGATGAATCTAACCAAAGAAATGAAGTAGAATGGAAAAATGAACTGGATCAGTTCATAAACGTGCGTACATAAACTGACTCGTAAAGAAAACATCTTTTAAATCTATCCACCTGGTAGAGCTTGTACAGGCTCTCCTATGCATGACAAATCAGTTGACTGCATACTAGGAGATGAATTGTGACCTTGAGCATTGCCAGGTAATGCATCGACTTCCGATGGGGTTTGCTCAACTTGGCTAGCCACACCAGCTTGTGCCTGAGAACCTTGAGCATTAGAAGCCTCGGTAGACTGTGCACTCTGCGATAATGAACCTAACCTTCCAGCAAGTGCGCTGGCAACTTGTGTGCTTATCTGTTCTATAATTGTCGGCAAGGTACCTGACTGTGAATAAGGCTGAGGAACAGCAATAGCTGGAGGTTGAGCCCCACTGCTTCTAGTTGAATTAGAAAACTGAGCTGAAGCTGATGGGGCAGTAACAGATTGCTGAGATCTTACATGAACAGGGTATATGACACTAAGGACATGAGCAGAAGTTTGAGCACTGGGACGTGCAGGAACAGCTGCAACAACTGTTCTTGAAGGCAGTCCCTGGGTTGCAACTGAATTCCCCATACCATTACCATTTATGTTAGCTTGCTGAGCATTTGTATGTTCCCCAAGTATAGTTTCTCCAGAACTTGCCCTGGCAGCAGCACTTGATACACCAGGAATAAAGGGACTTCCTGAACATTGACTGAAGTCAGCTGGAACAGAATAAGACAACAAGACAAAAATAACTTGCTTACCAGCATGTATGTGAATATTGATGTTTCTGGAAAGATCTCTAGTAGAAATTGGACCTGAAATTCCACTAGGAAATGGAGAAGGCAGAACGCCAAACAAAGAATTTGTTTGCAGAGGAAAAGGCTGCAAGAAAAATAATTGTAACAATAAATAAGAACATAGCAGAAACAAAGATGAGGGTGGTAGTACAGCATCTAATAGAGCACCTGAACCATTATAGGGTTTGGGCCTGCGGAGGATATATAAACTGCTGGACCAGCATTTACAACAGAATCGGTCTGATTTGACAGAAGAAAAGATTATCAATATACAATATCCTACAAATATTTGTGAAGAAACCATTCTACAAACTGAATACAGAAAAATAAAAACAAACTATATACCACGTACAGGGGATTGTCCCATATGAAGTGTCATGATTGTGCGGCCGAGTTCCAAAAGCATAGCACCTAAATGCTGCATTGCTGCACCTATATTCATTGCTTCAGCCTGTATCTGACCTCGCACCGTTGTGTCTGCTGAAGTACCCTCTCTCTCAAGACGTTCGGCAACTCGCTACGAGGCACAAAATTAACAATAGTCATAATATGACCACAATGTTTGAGAAAATTGAGAGGCCAAAAACGAAGGTCTAAACCAAAGAAAACCTCAGTCCTAACACATCTTAAACAAGACGTAGATTAATGGTCTAAAGAGCTCGAAATGGCCCATTAATCGATTGGTTCAAGAAGATATCAACGACATTAAGCAGAAAATTTGAAATGAAACCATCTTAAATCCCCAAATCTCTAGATGATTTAAACATGTACTCGCCATCCAGTGCGAGCCAACCCTTGACAGGAGACAGTTAAACTTCAATTGACTCTAATGAATTGACAATATATTCTTTTTTATTTTAAAAAAAAATAAATCAAGCATCATTTGAGGATTTATATTGATTTTTAAACAACTTGAAAGAAAAATTTGTCACTTGCAAGGCCAAAAAACTTGAAGTAACAAGTTTCAAAATCCTGATTATCCAATATTTTTGTCCAATAATAATCTAACGACAAGGAAGAAAACTAGTTAATGCAGGCGTCTCATTTATGTAATCATATAGAAAATCCCCATTATATTTTCTTTCCCCCTTCATGCAAAGAAGGGAATACACATAGGTTTTTTACTTCTTTCCTTCTCATGATAATGATGAAAAAGATTGAAACTAAAACCAAAATAGATGAAACACTAAACAAAGAAGAAAAAAGAGACAAAAGGAGATGACGGGAAGAAGAAATAAGCAACACCAGCTTGGCCCGATCCACAAATAATTAGTGTACTTCATTGTTTTTAATTAATTTATTAATTAGCACCAATTTAATTAATTTTTTAATTAGCACCAATTTTCAACAAGCAGATACAAATTGTAACAGTATTTTGTGATACTTGGCAATAAGTTTAATTTGCATGATTTTTTTTCTTAGCTATTGAATGTGAGCAATATACAATAAGCAGTGCAGTTTAGTGTCAATCGTAAGATATGAAATTACATGTTTGTCATTTACATAATAAAATGTACAACCCCTTTTCTAAATATTCTGGATCCCCATTTAATTTTAGCCAACTCCATAGCAGAGGGCAATAAAAATTTTATGCTAGTGTCAGAGCTAGACAGTGGGACCACACTGCAATTTGTTTAGGTCCTCCCAAATAAAAATATGCTAATATATAATTCACTCAAAAATACACAAACGATTTATCACCTGTGGAACTCAGTTTAACAAAAGTCATATAGAGAAGAGTTCAAGGTTAAGACATACCAAGAGTGCAGCAGTAGCACTGCCTCTGAGAAGTTGTCGTGCTTGCTCCATAACCATTCGCAACATCTCAGGTGTTGGCAATCCTCTAGTGCTCGAGGATGGACTCTCAGGATTCAGAGGATCACGTTGATTATTAGGTGACGAGCTGGAACCGGAGCCTTTCACAATTAAGATATTAAGATGATATCAGCCATGTTAAGGTAACTCTTTGTTGATCACAAACATCCATATTAACAAGCTTACCACCACTCTGCAATGCTAGCTCCATGCGACCAATGAATTCAGAAAGAGTTGTCAATGAATCTGGTATGGTCTGAAATGAAAAGTTTTAGAAACTGTACAAAAAGATATGCACATGAAATGATATCATAAGATTCTTTATCAAAGAGACCTACCATATGTTGGCCTGGAAACCCAGTTGGTGGAAATTGTGGAACTTGATGCAGAGATTGGAACAGATTGTTCATGGTAAAACCTTGGGATGATGTACTTGATACAGGACTACCACTGTTACTCTGGTTCCCTTCTGCTTCAGCACTTGAAGTGGCCTGATTGGACTGCAAAAGGCAATTTAAGTACAGAAAACTTGATGGATGTCAAAACAAACACAAAGTTATAATTATCACTCACTGTTGTGACATATGGCGTCCCACCAGCTGACCCACTAGGAGAACTAGTCCCAATTCCCAGAGAACCTAGAACTGCCCCAACAAGCTGAAGAAAAAACAATTAGGAACCAGTAGATGCAAATTATTTGATTCAACTTTTAAGTTAAATCAACTACAGTATTTAAATAATTTACCTGACCAATGTCAGCTACAATATTTTCACCTTGATCTGCAACATTAACAGTCCCAAAAAGTACACTATGTGAACCCTGTACAACCCTGTTACGAGATGCACCATTAGTTGAATTATTTCCTGCAGGCAAAAAGAATGCACACTGTAAAATCATAGGGGAAAGAAAATCTGGCACCTATGTCTGAAGAGTTGAATTCTATTCTAGCAGAAATTGTAGTTAAAAACAGAATGCTTTATGTTAGAAATATTTTTGAGCTTGCTCTCAGGCTTATATGAGCTAAATACAATGTCATATACCACAGCTGAGAACCTGAAATGGGCGTGTTGATTGAATGACCTTAAAATACATGAACAAAAAACTACTGGCTGAAAAACCTTCTTAGGTCTTTAACCCACTTCCTCCATGACACAGCATGGGAATCAACACCCAGTAAGCAAATAATAAAAGGGATTACCCAATTGGCTTTAGCTCCAAGCCCATCATTTTTTTCATAATGGCCTTAATTACCACTAACAATGCATCAACATAAGGGCTAAAAAGAAATTCAGTGCAAGGAAGCTACCAGAACTCAAAGCAGCTCTGTTGCCAGATCTTAACGTTAATCGTGATACTGAACAGAAAAACTCTGATAGAAAATAGCTTGAATAATGGTTATGCATCAAGTTCATATATTTCTACATTTCTATGGAATATATCAAATTAAGACAATTCACAAATACTAGAATAAAACGTTTAAAGATAACAATATATGTTTACACTACATCCCTTCTTCGTCTTTTTTTTTCAATGCCATGGTAAAAATAAAAATGGAAAATCAAGCATAAGAAATCATGAAAGGAAAACAAATGCGTTGCAAAATCACTGTCTAAACAGTAAACTATGTTTAGCACATATGCACGGTTCTAAATATTCCCCAATACAGCCAATATATATTGTTCGGTTATTTTTTTATTTTTATTTTGTGTTAGTTTTTTTTTTTTTTTTTTTGTTGGGGGGGGCGGGGGGGGTTATGCAAAAAAGGCTACCGACGTGATTCATTTTGTCCTAATATATCATCCCGATGTGTCAACCGACATGATTCATTTTGTCCAATTGAGTTTCTAACTTAGAAATATATTTGTGTTTCATACCTAATCTCTAGGGATGGCAATCGGGTCGTGCCCGGCATGTCCGCTTGGGCATTGGCGCAGGCTCGGCTCGCCGACACATGCCATGCCGATACGTTTTTTTAAATTTTTTTTAAATTATTAATTTGACTATCAAGTTAGTTTAATAGAATAATTAACTTAATTTAATTAGATCTAACAGGAAAAAAAGATAGTAAAAATAAAATTTTATTATATTAAATCTCATTACATTAATAAAATTACTCTATAAATCTTTTTGGAAATCATACAAAGCCCAAAGAGGGGAGAAAACCCTAGTCGTTACCCTCAACTTATTTTTAGTATTTTTTTCTAAGAGATTTATGAGTTCTAAAAAAATTACAAATGTAGAAATTATTCTTTTTTGTATCATCCAATTTTGATCTATATAGTGGGCCATTGTACATAAATAATGACAACTATTTAAGCCCTCCCAACAATCCGAGGTTATTGCTACTCTGTAAATTAAAGAAATTAAAATGACAATTAAAATTGTCCCTTATCTTTATATATTTTTACAATGTCGGATTTACATATAAAATGCGGGACTCTTTTATATTCGGGATTATGTGCTTTTCTTATAAATTTTTCTAATTTTGGATCTTCGGCCATAGAGAAAGGTTGTTCGGCGTGTACTATACATGTTACTAATTTTTCTCTACCAGTTGTAGGATTATATTTAAAGATTCCTAAAGTTCCTCCATAGGTGTTTAATTGTGATTATTATCGTTCATTTGGTCAGTGTGTTTTTTCTAAGTGGCTTTTAAGGTGACATGTTCCACTACCTAAAGGAAAAGAGTAAGGTCTTTGACAATACTTGCATCTAGTTTTTCTAATACCATTTTCCATAAAATTTTCAAAATGCTTCTATATGTCCGATTTTAAAGTCCTACCGGGAATGGTTGTTTGAGTTTCAGGTACGGTTGTTTCGATGGGCTCTTTTTTGGGCATATTAGTTGATTATATATTTTAATATGATTGTGATGCAAATGGTACTTAAGGAGAGTGTTCTAATGGTTGGCAAAGACTTTGATATTTTTCATTTGATAAAAAAAGAAAAAAAAAATACCCACGACTTGAGAGGAAGAAGCATCGGACGAGTATAATTCTATTTCGAAAAAATCGAATTAAAAAAAATTCAAATAATAAATACCTCAACCGCATGGGAGTTGAGACTTGAGAGTTGAAATTGCTTGAGAGACGAGAGTAGAGAGATTAGAGATTGAGGAAGCCGGAAGATCTTCGAATCTTTTTTATCACTTAATGCCTGCTTGAGCCTTGTCCCTTGATTATTGAAACTTGATTGAATATAGAAGTTATTTGGAAGAATTTTGCACTTGGAAATTTTTGAGATAGTTGATTAAGAAGAGTTTGAGAGAATTGTGATTTGTGAGGAAGAATAAAAATGGAGAAATGATGTGGTTATTTATAGAGAAAGAAAAGAATTTTTTTGCCAAAATAATTGCAAACCACCCCAACAGCCATTTTGATAGTTGAAGGGCAAAATTTGCAAATTTATTTTGTAAGAAACTCCCAACGACTACTTTTATAGTCATTGGGGGGATTCTATGCAAAAAAAAAAACCCAACGGCTATAAACGGTTAGTTTAAAAAAAATTACGTGCCCGGCATGGCACGGCTCGACCGGACCGAACCGTGTTAGAAGCTCGGGGTACCCCGGTCGTGCCCGAGTCGAGGACCGTGGCCCGACACGGCTCCGGGAAGCTGTGTTGGGCACGTGCCGGGCCAGGCGTGCCCAACGCGCCATCCGCATACCCGACCCATTTGCCACCCCTACTAATCTCCATCATATTTTATAAGGGAAAAAAACAAAATTCTTTTGCCACTTCCTAAATCAACCATATCCATAAATGGCTTTTTAGATACATACCACCCAATTCGTCCATATTTAGATGCCCCTAGATCTTCGTATTAATTTAGATGCCCCTAGATCTTCGTATTTGTTGATCTACCCTCCAAATTATATGAACGACATCTAAAATGCCCCTCTCGGTTACACATGTTAACGTTCATATGTAATATAAATATACTTATATGTCCCTTTATTTCTTTTTAATTCAACACAAACTTAAAGCCCCATTTGTCTTCTTTCTTTCTCGCACTCTTTAATTTTGCATCATTTCTTTTTTGAAGAGAATTTTATTTCCTTTCTAAGTAGAATCAAGACATCATCTTTGTCGTGTAAAATTCTAAGCCATAAGTTTTCTCCAACTACACTTTTTCTTCATTGGGTTGAACTTCTTTATACTTATTTCTTTATTCATGATGTTGGGTTGCAAATTTGGGTTACCACAATTTTTTTACATTAACTCCATCAGTTAACTAAATCTTTCCTTAGATCTCAGCCAATGTTGAAAACAACGCGTTATGAAACCCGTTATATTGCGTTACGTAACCTAACGGAACTCCGACGCTACGTAACAACTGAAAATAACTCAGTGTACCATAACAGTACGCTTTTTATGTTATTTTACGTTATATTACGTAACATTACGTTAAATTACGTTATGTTACGTTATTTACAAGTTTTTTTAGTAATATCTATATTTGTGTTGCTTATTATTTTAATTATTAGCGAATTACTGAAATTTTATTACTTGATTTGGCTTGTTTAACTGCTTATAGAATTACTAACTTACTAATTAACGATTGTTTTCTTATTCGCTTGTTGTAATTCATATCCAGTTGCTGAAATATCATACTTGTTGATTCTATTGAATTTTTAACTGAACTGAAATTAACAATTACAAATAAGATAAATTGAATATTTGAAAATATAAATTACAATAATGATAATAACAGAAATTGAAATAAAAACTTGTAATCTTGTTTTTTTTTGTTTAGATGATGACTGGAATTATGGTTGCGACTTAATATAATTTATGAAGAAAATGTGAAAATTATTGTAAAATTTAATATAAAATTTGAATAGATTATGTATTATAAAATGGTTATATATTCTTTTTAAAAATTTTTAATTTATTTTTCAATTTATAAAGATTATTTTATATAGTTTGATATTTATTTTTATTAAATAAATAGGAAATTACGTAACCTACGTTATGCGTTACGCTATATGCAACACAATCTAACAAAAGCAAAACGTTACGTTACCGTTATCGCTATTTTAAACATTGATCTCAGCCATGGTTGCTTTTCTTCTTCCAATAATAATGGTTGTGAATTTCAGAGAATATAGATACACTATTTTACCCCGATGGCTTGAGCCATCAAAACTAGACATGTTTCTTCGTGTGCGTGCATATGAGTGTGGCATGAGAGAGAGCTCCTTGATTGCTTGATCCATTCTTATAGTGGAAGGCACAGCTGCCCTTGCACTTTAAAAAAAGTTGCTTTTTTAATTATTACAACTTCACTTAAGGACACCCATTTGGTGGATTTCAAGAGAGCAAAGCAAACGCGGAGAAGGGATGAATCTAGGCTCTTATTAGGCAAGATTTGTATTTTGGGATTAAGTAAATATTCTTGCACCACTTAACAGAATAAAAAGGAATGTTCCTTTATTATTCTATTTGTCTAACTAACAAGGGTATTTTTATTTCCTCTAATATGATTTGAGGGGTAAATCAACAAATATAAAGATTTGGGAGACATGCTTCCACATACGAAAGATTTGAGGGTATATAATTTATATGTTTCAAATAACCATCTTCAAATTGTTGCAAATGAGAACTTGAGAATGAATCTTTCTCACACCGCCAAGAGCAAAAAGTAATGGGGAAGCTTTTGTAAGTACTACCAAAACTTAAAACCTATTTTAATATTTCGCTTCTCCTTCCATCTTATCCCCTCTTTACCGTTGTTTCTTGTTCTGGTGATGCTATCATCATTGCTACTATTGTCGTTGTCACCGCTATTATTACCAATGTCAATTTGCTTCCACTACTATCACCATTGTCCTTTAATCTTTATTATTCTAATAATTATGTTTTTGGACTTTTAGATTGAACCTTTTGAACGATTTGTTTCACTGTGTCAAACTCATATGTATGTAATGTTCTTGAATGTCTTTACATACATGTCATAAGATACTTATTAATGAACGATATGAGGTCATTAAACCACCTCTAAGGTGTCATTGTTACATATTTGGCATGTATATATAATGTTTAATATAAGCGCCAGTTAGGAGCGTATATCCTAGATATATCATCCGATATCCTCTATCTAATACGAAAAACCCGGTAACCCTATATTGCATACATAACTTCATAACTGGATACCAATATTTGAAAGAAAAAAATTAACTAATAAAGAGTAAAACAGTAAAAATAACCAACAAACCCAGGGGCATAGGTTAGGAAATAAGGTGAAGGCAGAGAAATTTAACTTAGGAACGCTAGAACAAAAGGTGGCAAGACTCAAACAACTGATTTCTAGGACTCACATCTCTCGATGATATTAAGCCACCAACAGGGCATAAGGACAGTCTATGATATGAGAATGTCATTATAACCCTCATTCCTTTTAAACAACAGATTTCTCTTTAGAAGTTATGATACTTAACAATCACATATAAATCCAACCTCAGCCAACTCAAGACTTAAGAGCACTCCAGATTTCCTTTACCCAGTTGGATAAAAATATGATAATGACATTATGTAGCATCCAAAAATCTTTAAACCAATATTTCAGAGCATGTGATTCTAGCACTTTGGGTCATTAATCGACATGCATAACACTGCTAACAACTACCAAGATAGAGCTACCTGGCTTATGCTTTCCGGTTCGAAAAGTAATCCAAGGACATCAAAATGGATAATCTGAACTATTCACCTCGATTTCCATGTGAAAAAATGTTGGTGTATAAACAAATCAAAAGATTTAGATGCTTCACCATTAATCAAGTGGCCTCATTTGTTCATTAAAAAACTGTTCAATTTCCACCGCCAATGCAAAGTCAAAATTTATTGAAAGCACGTGATTTTTTGTACAAAACAACTTTAAGACATTGAATCAAGATGAACCAACTTTAGAGCACTTTAGGTTGCTATTAGCCCCTACTATATTTGAAGATGATAATGACATAATGTAGCGTCTGGGAATTTTTAAGCTACTATTTCGGAGAATGTAACTTGGAAATTTAACTCATTAATCAACATGGCATAAACTTGCAAACAACTCCCACTGACAGAGCAAAATATGCTTAAGTTTTTTCAGAAAGTACTCTAGGGACATCAAAATGCATGATTTGAGCCGTTCACTGTGATCTTCATGTACATGAATGGTCATTTAAAAAAAAAAAGAAATAAATCACAAGATTAGATGCTTCTTCATCATCAATGAAGTGGTCTCATGTTTTCTACTAGTGAAAAACCGTTAAATTTCCTACTACTCAATGCAGGTCAAAAACTACTGAAAGTACATGAGTTTTTGCACATCATAATTTCAAGACATGAAAATCATGATGAATGGTATGATCCATCCATACTATTGGCATCATATTGGTGGCCTATGATATAATTAAGTATGCTTCCTCAAGGTAAACTCCTTAGTGTGGTACCTTAAGAGCACTTTACCCAAATATCTACATATATAGATTTCATATTGTAATAACCCTTAATTTTTATTAGACATAAATAAATAAATAAATATAAAAATAAATATGACATTTCACTTTCTATAACCTCCTAAACTTTTTATCTTCTCCAACCTCCAAACTCTTCACTTCTCCATTATTTCAATAATGAAACTCCCATTTTTAATTCTCAAAATTAAACTCCCTAATTAAACTAAAACCTTCCATATTCTAAACTCTCCAAATTAATCTAAAACTTTTCAAATTCCATAACTCCTCAAACTCTTAAAATTCCATAACACCTCAGACCCTTTAAATTCTATAACTCCCAAAACCCTTCACATTCTATAACTCCTAAATCCAATCCTATATAAATCCCTAACTCAAAACACATTCCGCTCATTCTAAAAATCATCCTCTAACATTCTCATCTCATTGGAGCCACCTTCAAAACCACTGCAGGAGCCGCCGCTGGAGCCGCCACCACTTCACCGGAGAAGAGCATCTCCTTCCACATTTTAGGTTCTCACCTTTTGACAAGAGGTTAGATATTATCTTTCTTTTTCTTTTGGTTAAAATATAAATCATAGATTAGCTCATTTACTATTCAATAATCCTAATAACCTAAAAATAGCATCCATCTTATAAACCCAATAAAATGGAGCCAAACCTATTTCCTAATTTCAGACCCGCTTAATACTAAAATCAATTTTGAGTATGTTATAAATATTAGAAAAATCCCTAAAAATCATCTAAATTTATATTAATCTGTTTTTAATATTCTTAATGTGTAGATTACTCCATTGAGCGACATCGGGACACAAAATTCAGGTGAGTTCTTTTTGGACTCACTAAACATGCTAATTTTTCTTATAGAAATATTACTTCAATTATATCATCTAAATTTGTTATTACAAATACTATTTCTTTATATTGTTAGAATTTAATTTGTAGAAACTAAATGTGTTATTACAAGTGCAATCATTGGCATATCTGTTATTTCTTTATGATGTTAAAAATTAAATGATTACTTATTAAATTACATCATGTAGTTAGGTTTTTAATAAATCATGAAAAAGGCTATAATCGTGGAAACATACTGTTTGTGATATCATTCTATATCGGTGTCTAGAAAAGTTTTGTATGCTGGTTCTCTAATTAAGGAACGTGCAATGCACAGAAAACCTCCCAGCATTCATACACTGGCCTGGCCAATATCTGTATGATATCTCAAATAAGTAAGTCCTTAATATAACCAATTGTGATTTATTGAATAAAATATAAAACGGATTCTATAAATTATGTTGTTAACAAATTAACAAAATCTAATTGAAATATTGTACCCGAAATTCAATATACAAGTTATGAAAACCAAAATTTAGACATGGATGTACTATATTTAAATGACACTGGGTTGGGGGAGAAACTGAATGATGGAAATATACTCTGTTTCGGCTGTAAACTTGTTAAGTTGTACAACTGAATATTTCGCACACCATGGGTGCGTGATGATTTGTTGGATCATACCTGATTAAAATTCCTGTTTGCCTGACGGCAGGTCCGACTCAGCACCGGACAATCCTGTGACCATTTCCTGGGTCTGTACAGGAAACAATTGAAATAGTGGTATCCCATCAATTAGCTTTTCCAATTACATGACATCCTAGACAAATATGTCTCTGTTATAAAGTTGACTGCATTAAAATGACATTAAGATAACCTAAATTAATTGACATCATTATTACAGACATCTCATTCCATATTTTCTAAAACTTGTGTTATTATTATGTTTGGATATAACTGTTATATTTTATATTCTTTCTGCGTTTTTATTTTGGTCGCAATCTGACGACCTGGGTGTGTATGCTCAGATTTACCGATAGACACGCCAAAACTGACGCAGGATCGGGTGTACTTTAAACATTATATTGAAGCTCCATAACGGATTAGAGATTCCCTTCTTCCTTTTGTTTAATTTTATTATATTTTATTTCAATTGTATCTAAACTTTGTTCCAATAAATGAAAAGTCAAACTTTTGTTGAATTTTTCTATCGTAATTACTGAGTATTATTGTGGCAAATTTATTGAGACTTTAGCATATTCAAACTGAATATGTTGCCGGTACCTGTTACACGTGCTTGTATACTGTATATCAGAAGCGGGGCGTGACACATATGCCGCCAGTACATGTACATTTTTCAAGTGCATGAACATATACATTATTCGAGCGCATGCACATGCACATTATTCTAATGTATGTGCATGGCCGTCTAGGGGCTTGACCAGGATTAACTAGTAAAAGACCTAGATCCGAAAGTGATCTTAAAAACCCATTACGTTCCGTAAACAAATCACAATATCGTATTCTTCTAGAAGAAAAACAGAAATTGCGTTTTCATTATGGTCTGACAGAACGACAATTATTGATCTCTCTCTTTGTGTGCACGTCAGTCACAAATCATACAAAGACAAGCACAAATAGTTTGGCGCCACTAGGGTATTGTCACCTTAAGAGTTTTCAGGTCGATGGCACAAGCACATTTAAGTCAATTGCTACACCCATCCCTGCAGAAAAAGAAAGGGAAAAAAGAAATGGCACATGAACACGCTCTTTCTCACAAGGGATAGTGGTATTACCATCTTTGTATTTGCTATTCCTATGGGTACAAATGTGATATGGATGCATATTCAATAAAAACGAATTGGGATCGCATCTGCATATTGATCCATATCCACATTCTAAATGAATAGTCCTAGTTTAACTGTTCATCGTGATTAATCATTGTTTAACTTCCTTTGCCGCTGCCTCATATTCCAATACTTACATGATCTACAACTTCAGATAAACATCAACTTTTAACAATTTTTGTGTAACCACTTACACCCATGTTAAAAAATCAGGGCCCACCATGCATATGATGGTCATGCAAACAGGATGCTGATGGGCATTGGACATGCTCCTAAAAATCAGACCAAATAATGAGATGGATATGACCTCTTCTATTTACAGTTGGAAGTGAATTTGAATTGAAACATTTGTTACCAAACATTCATAACTAATACATCTCGAACCAGAGTTATAGTACCAGCAAGGTTTTTAGATATTGGCTGGTACTGTTAATATATTGCAAATGTTTAAAATATTCTGTATTTCTATACTTTATTAGTTTAAAATGTTTAAATATTAGTAATGAAGTTAGATCATTAGTTACTTCAAACATGCTTTCTACCTACTCTGTAACTTCATTTATAGCTTTATGTCCTATATTAGTGTGTCTTTTCCTATCTCCATGGTGACATTTTTGTGTTTTATGGGATTATGTCTTTAATGTTATTCCTTGGTCAACTGTCAATATGAACTATTTTTTAATATTTTTATAACCTTACACGCCATTTATAAATATTTTTTTTACAACTTTTTGAATATTCATTGCCCCGCTTCGCTCAGGTGAGTTCTTTTTTCGTCTCTTGCCACAGATAACAAAGGACTTCAGCCTCACCTTTTGCGCCTTTAAAACACAGCACTGCACTAACCTCACTAGTGGCTCTTCTAGGCCCAGACATAACTTTTTATCATTTACCAACGTAATTTATGAACCTCGACATAGGTATCCAGTAAAAGTAGTGCAACTAGACAACCATAAACATGTGGCAGCACGCATAAACATCTGCAGAGGAATCTAGTAAAGAGATCTACGAAGTGTAGCCCTTTTCAAACCCTCGAGACCACAGAGTGAGCTTATTTGACAAATAATATGGAAGATATAAGTTAGCTCTAGAGTTATAAGATCAGTGAATGGCTCTTTGGAGAGGAAGGGTATTAAATTATAATACAAATAATGATGAACAATAAAATAAGACTCATCCCATGACCATTTACATGTGTCACCATAAATAGGATAGCAGACAGCTGACCCCTATGTGAAGATTCCTACATCTTTAACACTATACAAGAGTGCAAGCCTAACGATAATAAGAAATACAGGAAATTGACATCAAGCAGAAAAAAGCATTTATCAACAAGAAGAAAAGTGCCCGTCTTTAGCACCAGAGCTTTGAAATCGCACCTTGGTTACTATTCTCTCGAGCAGCACCCTCCAGACCTGATCCAGATGACGATTGTCCCTCGACAGGTTGTCTTGCAACTAAATGTAGTGTATGACCATCTTCCAAATCTACATGTAGTCAAGAATGAAACAAGTACAAGGAAAAAGGTCAAGTGAAACAGAACATAAAGAGCAATACAAATTGATGAAGACTGTCATAAGCAATCTTTACTACTGTTGAAAGAGAGACTCAGGAGTCAGGACTTGGATTTCTCTGGAACAGATCCACGAGCCAACTTTCTCGCATATTCAAAAGTGTCTAGTTAATGTAAAAGGTTAATCGGAATGAAAAATAATGCATTGTTGTTTTTGAAACTTACTGAACTTAATCTTTGATCTAATTCCTTTCTTTTTGTAATACTACATAGATACCTTTTAAAATCTTATACATAAAATAAATTTAAAACTATTTATAAGTACAGCATATAAATGTTACACGGTAAAAGACAGCAGAATATAAGTGAACAAAAAATTCTGCAGTGGATTGTTATCATGCATACAAAGGAGATACTCAGATATATATATTCCCGGAAAGAAGGATCCAGCATGTAATAAAAGAGCAAATGTACCATAAATTTGAGACTTCTATCAAAAAATGAAAATAAAGTATTTAAATAGTATAATAGCAGCACAGTTCTTTATCTCTACTATTAGGATTAGAAATTGGATTGGGATGGCACCGTCCCACTGACAAATGTGCTTCATTCACAAACGTCCATTAAAAATATCCAAAAGTTGTATATATACGCACATACGCACACAAACACACACAAATATGCCCTAATTTAAGTTGTCTAATTAACTTCAAAATGGTTCTTTTTGTAAATTAAGAGCCCTATGTCTATAGTAAGAGTGTGTGAAAATGCTCAAAATATCTGTGTGCTCCAGATTTAATAAACACATGCATCACAAATGCAAAGCACGATGCCAACATATTGGAAACAAAAGGTGGTGAAAGCATCACCCATCTTGTAGTAGTCAAATTTTTAATTAAGCAATAAATTGTTCCCTACCATCTCTGATAAAAATTTAGTATAAAGGTGGCTTTAAGAAAGTATATAAAAACACCAACGGCCCAACTCTACCTAGAACAGAAGTTGCATATTTTTTTAGTGTCTCCTTATCTACAGGTCACAAATGCATGGATACTGAAGTACAAGTCAAATGCTAAACACTACAGGTCTGTTTTTTTCGCATATTTGGGTATGGACTTGGGAAATGACTTACAGTTCTTTATCAGAAATAGACCAAAACCACCAATCCACAAATTTCATTGTTTGTTTCAAGGAATCTCATCCTCGAACATTCGCTGATGTGGCAAGAAAAGGGGGGAGCCGCATCATGGTGATATGCAAGGAACCGGACATTGGGGAGGATTTGAGTTTTTCTTATTAATTGCAATAGAAGAGAGAGGGTTATTTAATTATTTTTTAATAATATTTTAGAGAATCTTTCCCTTTTTAAATAATATTTAACAATCATTACCCCAAATCCATACCCCTTTTCCATTACTCCAAATCCATGAAATAAACAATGAAAAAATGGAAAAATTCTCATATCACCAAATCCTTATCTCTTTTCCACGAAACAAGTAAAGAATTAAAAAGAAAGGATTTAGTGAGCATTAGTCACTAACATAAATCTATTTTTCAAATCCATGAGCCAAACATCCCCTCCGGTATGCATCCTAATGTAATCAAATCCAAATAACAATAACTTGAGTATACATGTGCTGTAAGATATTACATCAATGAAATTTGCCGATCAACAATTAGATGGCACAGCACGCATAATTTATTGCACAGTATCTAATTGCATGACAAAAGAGGATAACCAGAATACACCAAATTATTCTTCAATGCGGGAAAACTTCACAAAGTCCAATATATAATTGAGACTCTAGTAATTGATTTCTAAAATATAGCATGCAACAACATTTGTTTAGTAGATTATTATGCTGCGTTAAGCCTCTAATATCTTCATATATTATTTTCCCAGACTTCAATTTTCTTTTTGAAAAGTGCATACACATGCACGAATGTGCAAAGGAGAGAGAAACTATTATCATACTTCTAACTAAAATGAAAAAATCACATATCAAAAAGTGACAAGAAAGGATACGATATTCAGATAGAAGGTGATCGTCTTTCAGGACCTTTCCTCTGAAGATCAGTCTTTGACGTTCCACAGGAACACCAGCCACATCTACTAACTTCTCCTTCAATGTTGGTACAGGCATCTGTATGAAAAACACAGTGTAATTATGAACATCCATCTAAGCTACATTGTACAGAAGGCAGGTAAATAATCATCAAGCTAACAAATATAGAATCAAGTGAAAACACGAGGCAGGGTTCAATCTTTTTCCTGAACGGGAGGATACACGTAAGATGGCAGCGTAATATACAATTATAAACATGCATTCTCCAGTAAATATGGAAGAAAACTACTAGTTTTGACTGCAATATTATGAGAAGTGCAAGATTTTCAATAGACTGGGATGAATAATAAGGCGAGACCAATACTTGGGTGGCAGTTTTTATGCATTAATTGACTTGATAGTACACATGAAATATTGTCTGTCACCAGAATCTCACTAGCATTCTTGAAATCAATCAATCACCTTCTTTCTTGCAAAAATATAAAAAAGAAACAGAGGAATACAAAGTGAAGAGACAATAGTTAGCACATTCTGTTTCCATAAAACCAATAATTACTGACGATGTTAAACCTTGCACGACTGCAAATGACATGACATCAAAAAAGATCGGCAAAGGCAGTAAATTATGCCGACAAAGATAAAGAAGCATGTCTTCCTCTTGAAAAGAGTCGTGTACAGGAAGAAGAAATAAACATCAAATACTATCAGATGGCTTTATGTTCCACCAGCCATGAATCCTGATGTTCAGGTCCGAAACCACTAAGACAAGGCAGTCTAAGATGCCCTACAAGTAATTAAGCTTTTTCTCATATGTAACAACAAGATGTATTCCAAGATTCGATAGTCAGTGTATTCCTAGATAGAACATGAAATTGAATAATTAATTAAAATACTTCAGAAACTAAAAGTTTGATATTATCCCTATAAATATTGTTATTAATAAATAAATAAATAATAGCTAAATTATGGTTTCTAAAGAGGCCAGGTGAATTAGATCCCAAAGCTAAGATAAAGATTACAAAATGTTGGCCATAAAATATTCTAAGGCTAGATCGAGTTATGTCAACAAATCAGACCCGAAAACTAAAACAAAAATTTTATCAAATTTTACTTTAAAAAATAGACGGTTTTTTCTTTAGGAAAATAAATGGTTGAAATAAACAACCAATTACTAAATTATGGTTCCTAAAGAAGGCAGGTAAATCAGATCATGAAGCTATACAACAACTAAACCTTTTATCCCAAGTATTTGGGGTAGGCTACATGAACCAAAAAAGAATCACGCCGGATCAATCATTTTGATAGTCCTAATCCATTCATTTTTATCGAGTAATATCTCCTCATTTAAACCTCTAGAATCTATATCTTTTCGTATCACCTCTATTCATATTTTCTTTGGTCTTCCCTTCGTTCTTTTAACTTGTCTGACATTAATAAACTCCTCTCGCCGAAATGGTGCATTTGTAGTCCTATGTTGCCCATGACCAAACCATCGTAAGTGATTTTCTCACATCTCATCGATGGAAGCTACACCTAGTTTAGCACAAATATCTTTATTTTTCACTTTATCTCTCCTAGTCTTGCCGCATATCCAGCGAAGCATGCACATCTCTGCTACACTTATCTTCTGTGAATGACGTTTTTTTATAGCCCAACATTCTGTACCATATAACAAAACCGGCTTAATAACAGTCCTATAAAAAAAATTCAGTCTTAACGGAATGTTACGGTCGCATAAAACTTCCGTTGCCCTCCTCTATTTCAACCAGCCAGCTTCTATCCTATGATTAACATTATTATCAATCTCTCCATCATTATGAATAATAAAACCCAAATATCTAAACTGACTGCTCATTTGTATCTCTTGCCCATCCAGTTTTACAACATTATAGTTTATGGCCCGTCGTTTACTAAATTTACACTCCATATACTCTGTTTTAGACCTGCTCAATCTAAAACCTCTAGATTCTAATGTGTGCCTCCATAACTCTAATTTGGCATTTACCCCTACTTTTGTTTCATCAACTAAAATAATATCATCAGCAAATAGTATACACCAAGGTATCTCATCCTGAATATTTATAGTAAGCTCATCCATCACTATAGCAAATAAGAACGGACTCAATACAAATCCTTAATGCAATCCAATTGTGATTGAAAAATCACTTGTTAAAGCATTACATGTTCTGACATTGGCCACTACTCCATCATATATGTCCTTAATTATGTATGATGTGGCCACCACCACATGTATCACGAAGCTATAAAGATTACAAAATGTTGGCCATAAAATATTCTCAGGCTAGATCGAGATGTTAACAGATCAGACCTGAAAACTAAAACAAAAATGATTTAACAAATTTTACTATAAAAATAAACATTTTGATTTATTTTTTTAAGAAAAATAAATGGCTGAGATGTTTTTTGTACTGAAATAAATAAAGATGGGTTAATTAGCGAGCAATACTAGACACTTTGATATGTCTTTAGAAAAGATCAATGACCAAGCTGATTTTTGCAGGAAAACAAATAAAGAGATTTTTCTTTAAACAAATTAGATGGTTTAATTTCACTTTAACAACAATTGATACGCTTTCTATAATCATACAAATAAAGGAAAGTTTATGAACAGGAAAATTAAATTGTTTGATTTTTTTTTATTTTTTTATTTTTTTTGCCCCCTTTTAGACCACCAAAACATTTTTTGTAGAGAAACAAATAAAAGGAGTTCATCAGCAAGGGTAATTAGATAGTTTTATTTTAAAACAATGGCCCGTGATGATATTTGTAGCGAAGCAAATTAAAAAGTTTTTCTTAAAAAACAACTTGATGGTTAGATTTTTCTTTTAAAAAATTCGTCAAAACATTTTTTTGCCAAGAAAAAAAAAGATGAATTTAACAGTAAGGACAATCAGAAGGTTTGATTTTCTTTGAGAAAAACCGAAGAGATGAGTTTTTATAGGAATACAAATACAAGAGTCACCAAGAAGGTACAAGGCCCAAACTGATCACTTTTAAGAATGGTACTAAATTATTCAGACTATTCAAGAAATTCTTCAGATTAGTTATAAATGTCTCAGCAAAGTCTCACTGCAAAACTACTATAGCAACCAAATTATGGAGAAAAAATAGCAGTAAACATTTTAAAATTAATAGTTTCAACAACCAAACAAGACTTCATTTTTTGCACAGATGTAAAGGGTTGAGGTTTAAAACTAAATCACAAATTCAGGGGTTTGTGTCAACACAGACTCAAGCATGCAGCAGCCAAAGAAATCCACACATAATTAAAATGAGCTATCAACTTCGCAAATAGCATGTAGATTTACTGAAAACTGTATGTTTAATGGTACAAAGAGATGCTTGATTTAGTGACTAGGGCAAAGTTTGCAATTATGACACAAGGGAATGGCTGCCTCAAATCCTGAAACGCCTCTTTCTCAAAATGTAAAATGTAAATATGCAGTATATAAAAAATAATAATAAACTAAACCAGAATAGTGAAGAGGACTTTACTGCCAAAACATCATTTCTGTCACAACCTAGCTTAAGTATTTAAATAATTCTATACTCATGGGTCAAACTGAACAAGGGGAAATTGGTCAATGATAAGATCTGTGCTGGCCTGGCGTCATTTTGCAGATAAATCTTTGTCCTTTAACCAACATGTAAAGCCATAACGCACAAGAAGCATGCCAAAACAAATTCTACAAGAAAAACTTAAATGATCCCCTTGATACGCTTTCTATTAAATGTAAGAGTGAAGATATAGAAGTAGCCAATTTCCAATTACCGACTATAATGATTATATGTCATATTGTTCAGAATGGAAAAAATTACTCAATAATGACTGTGCCACAAATCAAAAGTAACACATGATTATATCTGTTATGTTTAGTAGATTTTACGTGTAACTGTCTGAAACAGATAGTTATCATATTAAATAAGCTATGCATTTGGAAACTGCTTATTTACCACCATAAGAACTTTATTAATTTTACAACCGCCAACTTGGAAATCAGGAACAACATACATCTTTCTTCACACTTAAGGTATAGATCTTAGAATCCAGGGTTTTGATATTTATCTCTATAGTTGACTCTGAACTTTCTCCAGCGACTTGGTATGAGGTTGTACCCACTCTGGAAGCTTCATTCGCCATCCTACAACAGTAGTAAAAAGGTAATATGCACTCAGAGAACATACAACAAAAGTTAAGAGTAAAATCCAAGGAAATACCAAGTAGACCAGTGGCTGTACCCAAACGCTGAGGAAAACAAGAAAATTACAAACACTGTTTTTTTTACACTAACAAAGAGAAGGTGTTTTATGCCTACCAAAGGTCAAGCTTGGTTCAAAAACTACTCCTACAAGTGAAATGTCTCTGCATGACATGCAAGCAAAATGCCCCAGTTGCATTCACTTCACTAAATTACCATAGGCAATAAACCCATATTGAAAGCTTAAAGTGAAAAGTGTGTCATTGGTTATTAGAGGATAGGAGATTATTCTGGATATGTATACAAGACAAATTATCACCTCGCCTATAGACTTACTCTTATCCACCCATAATTAAAGATAGGAATCTGATTGGTTGAAAAGGTCAAATTATAAGAATTTCATTACTTAAGGTGATAGTTTGCACGCGATATTACATTTTATATATACATCAGAAATTAGAAGCAAATTAACAAAAATTAAAAATAGAATGAGAATGATGACAACAAAGTCTTCTTATGCTACCACATATGCATACAGGTTTTCCTAATTTCCTCTTTCAGAAAACAAACCAATGGGGGCCACAAGGATAATAAGCAAACTTTCATCAAATACCTCCACCCATCTAATATATTGAGGAGAAGGCAATACTAAACTGATAGTCAACATATCAATAGTTCAATTACTTCTTTGGATGTAACATTATTAATCTAGTTGTCCTAGTTTATAGGTTTTTAAGAAGGGAGGTAAAACTTCTATTATCTTCGAGCCAATACACACATATTTAGATGTTCAGAGGAAAGCTTTAAAAAAGGACTGGGCATAACATGTTTGAGATAGACTTGGCACATAGTTGTGTTTTTCTATGCTCCAAACTTCTTTCACTCCTTACAAATGTTCCTCTTTTCCATTCCAGAATAAGTTTGCTTATGCCCCACTCCTTGCCTCTTCTGCCTAAATTTAAACCATATCCACAGAGTTCTTCCAAGAAAATTAAGAAGTAGACAAAGATTCATAACCTTGATATTATCTTCCAAAATCACTTATGTTCCACGATTTGGAATGTGTTTTGGGTCATGAATCACGGAGTGCAGCACTTCGTGGTAAAACTGGTTTTAACAAGTTGTACCAAAACTTGTTTAAATAGTAGCGGAGGATGATCTAATAGAAATATTCAGGCATTTAGAAAATTTAGATATCTAAATTGAATCCTAAAACGCTCATCAGGTCAGCTTCATGTATAATATTTCTAATCCGAAAGACAAATTATAGACCCCGAGAATAGTTTACACAACAAACTTTACAATATTTTTTTCTTCATATAATAAATTTAGAAACCCTGATTGATTTGTGTTTTGATATATGAATTGAACCCAAAAACTATACGTGTTGGATTCAGGTATAAACCTTTCCAAAACTGGAACTTCATAATAAACCGAAAAAAAAATCTTACCAAAACATATGCAATTATACGACATATGTTTAATTAAATTTAGGTAAATGCTATCTAGACTAGAACAAGTAATAGTAAATTAATAATAATAAATAGTAATATCAATTTAAAGTACATATGCTTTTTCAAAATATCATTTTCATATAATAAATTTGAATTTCAACTGCATAAATTAATTTCCATTATTAAGTTAACTATATTCAAGATCAGCACCCAAACCTACATTAGAATTAAAATTTGATTTCTTATGGACATCAATTTGGAATTTACATAAATTTGATTTGAATCCCACATTTCTACACCACTAGCTCTAAATTATTGAAGAGAAAGAAGACCAATAGAAGTAACAAGAAGAAACTATTTATCTTTGTTATTAAGCTTTTTACATCACAATATCCACTTTCTTGATGTCTTTTAGCTGCAAAAGTCCATGTTCAAGATTGCCAAGCAAGAAATATAAGAACCGAAGCAATCTTTGCGCGAGAGAACTTTTGCATTAAGCTAGAGTCGAAAAGTAATCCGACTCTGTTAGGGTGAAATAAGAGTATAATTCATGAACATTGAAGCAAGCATATTCACCACATTTACTGTTGCAAACTATCATACATGGTTCAAATTGTATAATTGAGATAAAAGTTGCATTTGGAGTCATACATTAGGGACTCCTAATCAATAATGTTCCATTGTCATACCAGTCATACACAAAAAAAAAGAAAAGAGAAAAAAAAAAAAAACTTGATCACAAAAGGGTAACTTGTAAATAGTTTTAATCATTTTCTAAAACCCGGTGTATTCGGCCGAATACTCGAAATTGTCAGCAAATATGCAAAATTGCAAAAAACCACTCTGGAACTCAGTCATGCCGAGTACTCAGTCAACTCGGTTGGTTACTGAGTTCCAAATTTTATAGCAGTCTTTAAAGTGGATAGGATTTTAAATCGTTATCACCCAAATTCATACCTATTCATTACGAAATCCCTCACCAGAATCCTAAATCCCACTGCAATCGATCTCTTGTAAAATCACTTCTTAATTTTTAATTCTCTCCTCTCTCACCAATAATGTATCATTCTCCATCTCTTCTCTCTCAATGGATCACCTTGCAACCTCGACCTCACGATCTCTCTCCTCTCTCATATTGGCTCTCGCCTCGGCCTAACAGTTCTCTTTTCTTCTCATCGGCTCTCACATCCCATTCTCTCTTTTCTCTCTCTCATTGACTATCATCACAATCTCTCTCGCAGACTCTCAGTGACACTGGTATCCACCCACTTGCTTTGCAGATGCCTCTGCTCCATAATCCCGATATTCTCTTACTCCAGCACATCAATGATTGAAATTCACAAAAATTTAAGTGGAGGGAGATTCTTATAAAGAGAGTAGGAATGATGACTATAGAGTTCCTTCAAAAGATAAATTGAACAATAACATTTGATATGGCGACAATGACAACGAATAGATGCAAATAAGATGGTATTGAAAAACTAATTTTATTACATTTACATTATGCTGATTTTTCAGTAATGAGATTACATATTTTTGCATTATAGTTTTTGTATATATATTAAAATATTAATATTCATATTTTAAACAAATAACCTAAGTACTTGTCGAGTTTTACGAATGCTCACTACTTACTCTCAGACGGAGCACGTAATGAAACTAGGTTTTTGAATGCTGAATTTTGGACTTGATTGAGAAAAAAATAAAATTTTCTGGATGCTTGATAATTGAGAAAAATTATAAACATTATATCATCATCACCACCTTCACCTCTTCCCAACAACATAGGGTAAATTATGCAATGCAATGATCAAAAGACCTAAATTGATAGTTATACATAAACAATATAATTATTAATGAGGAAGACATAATATATGTGAGAATAATAAAAATGAGTTGACAGCTCCTAGAAATTACTTGAACAGCAATCCATTTTCACTATCTTAGATAAATTTTTTTGAAACACTCTTTTGAATTATGATCTTGAACTCCTAAGTTTCACTCATATCCAATTTCTCGAGTTTTAATTGTGATTTAGCCTTCCATCAAATAAATACAAAATTAACGGTTTTCGATGAATACAATATTTTGTATCCTCTTGATGGAATAACAAATGAATTCCAAAATCCACGAAATTTAATTCTAAAGAAGGTATGAAGGTTGAGATCGTGATCGCAAAAAATTTTGATAAAAAATTAATGGGAGTACTATTTTTTGCCGCTAGCTTAGGTAAGCCTGAGCTGGCAACTCCTTCATAGTGATACCATATATATATATATATACATATATATATATATATACATATATATATATATATATATATATATATATATATAGTCCTAAACATGGAATTACTAGTGAAATACAAGATCGAGGAAACAGTGTTTTATATAGACTTTGCAACAAGCATAAAAAAAATGGTGATCTCTGGCTAAATCAAACTTATAAAATGCTTGCGTATCAAAAAAATAAATGCTTATAAATATAAATAACAATCACAACGATATTGTACAGTTTATCAATGAACAGAAATTTGCAAAAAGTTATAGGGAAAAAAACAAAATTATGGTGAAATTTCAATGACCATAATCTGTTGGTAATGGCTTTCATTAGTGATGGACTCATCAGGCTTATCACTTGTCGAATGGTCAGGAAAATGGAGAAAACAAGAAAGAGAAGAGAATAGAGAACCACAAAGCAAGAGAGAAAACAAAAAGGAAGAAACCAGTCTGGTTTCCTTTCTTTATCATGTTTTCTTTTCCTTTTTTCCCCGGTAGGCTATACAAGCCTCCAGCATCTTTATAAATCTTCTAAATGTAACCCTTATTGACACAAAAGTAAAGATGAGAAGGCCTAGGGCAGTTAATAGGTTTGGTACAATTGCAGAGTCAAATATATACAATTAAATTGCATTAGGAACCATTTATACTGTCAATGGTAGGTCCTAACTGCAGAACATTTGATCAATTACTATTATAGTTTTCAAACTGTATACGGTTATAGCATGATCTGACAACACACATCTGGAATTTGACAAAGATTTCATTTTCCATAATAGCTTTAATCTAGCGTATCCAAAAAAAATCAATGAGGCCTATATCTGAAGATGAGAATGGGCAGGTCCATGACTAATTTTTGGCCTGCTCTATTGAAAATTTTAAATTAGAAAATTAATTTTTTTTATTTTTAATTCAAAATTTTGAACAAAACAGGCCAAAAATTAGGCCTTGAACCCACACATTCTCAACCCTACCTACATCCTTATATTCCATTTTCTTGTCAAACCTAGGGTTTGAGCATTATAGAGATAATGTCTACATGGACCAGCTTCAAATAATCTCACTCTGTTCTCACATACTTGGAAATCAAGCATACAACTTATAAGTGATATTGACCTCCTGCTCCAATGAAGCGAGTTATCTCACTTCAGCAAAGCCCCTGTTATTACCTTTATATTACTACGATAGGGTAGCAATCCTCCAAAAGTTCTTCTCGATGATGATAACTAAAAGAAGGGGAGATAACAATGAAAAATAAAAGAAGAGGATAGCATTTCATGTTTCTATGAGGAAAAACAGTCAACCTCACCAGCATGGATTTTTAAAATTTGAGGATTCCAGGTACTTTTGGCTAAGTATTTTCGCTATACTTCGGAATCTCGGGATTAGCATAGGAAATATACCTCTATTAACTTATTCACTTCTGAATTTGCAAACATAGGACTGATTAAGTTTCAACCCGCAACCAAAATCTCCCCTTTTCTTCGCCCTAATTTTTGTCAATTGCTTCTAGCAGCAACTCGCATCGCTCAAATCGTCTATTTAGTTATTTATTTACTTATTTAATCTTTATCTCCAAATAGAAAAGATCAGATCATCATAAGAAAAAAATTCTATACAAGCAGCAAATCCCTAATCTCAATGATTAAAAAATGCCCAAAAAAAATAAAAAATCGTTATATCATTAGCCAAGAATTGAAGAATTAAACATTGAGGGAGGGATGATCTGATCATACCTGTGTCAGGGTTTCGGAAACGAAATCCAGTGATCAAAAATGTGAATTTTCGAGAAAATGAGAATGAGAGAACAGGGCTGCGCTTCCTTTTTCTTTGTCTTTCCTTTTATTTTCTTTCTCCGATTTTTTCTGGGTTTTTTTTTACTTAACCTCGTCGGCCTTTCTGGAAGTCTCTGGAATCGAGCCGGCTGTTGGCGGGAACTTCTAAAGGGGCACAACTTTTTTCCTAGTGAGCCCAGATTTCCTAGTGAGCCCAGTTAAAATTTAGAATGAGAAAAAATTTCTTAGTGAGCCCAATTTATTTCCCAAAATACCCTTCCCTCCTATCCTAAATCCTAACTTCCTCTCCTCTCTCTCAACTCAGCCTTCTTCTCCTTCCAACTCTCTCCCACTCCCCCCGCCGCCACCCCCTCCGACGGGACCGCCCGACCCCACCCAGCTCCGGCCGCCTCCACATTCCTCCGCTCCTATCCCCTCCGCCCCAACCCCCTCCGCCCTCACCCGCCTCCGCCCCGACCCTCTCCGCTCTCACCCGCCTCCGCCCGCCCCCAAATTCTCCGATCGTACCCCCTCCGCCCCCAGCTGGCTCCGCCCCCACCCGGCTCCGCCCGACCCAAGCTCCCCGCCCGCCCCCACATTCTCCGCCCCTACCCCCTCCCCCCCCCCACCCGCCTCCGCCTGGGCCCCCCACCCTCCGCCCGCCCCAACGCGCGCCGCCTCCACCCGCTGCTGCCACACCCCCACTCTCTGTCTCCAGTGTCCGCTGCCACACCCCAACACCTGATTTCATCTCGGTTTTGAATTTTTGAGCTCTACTGTAAGTCTCCTTTAATTTAAATTTAATTTTGTTTTATTTTGTTTATTCTTATATGCTCTGTAACTGTATTGAAAACTGAAAACTTCTTGTATGGTTTGATAATAATTTTCATTCGGGAAATTCTAAACGAGTACATTTTTTTTGTTAATTTTGTTTATTTAATATTTTAGATTAAAGTTATGAAAAAATATAATATTGTAATCGTAGTTGTAAAATTTGCGAAACAAATAGTTATTTTCTAATTGTAGGTGTTATATTACAATTTATTAATTAATTTAGAAGTTGAAAATTAATAGATAAAATATTATATTTGTAGCAATTTATACTTTATTACTACTTATTTGCTCATAATTAATTTATTGGTTTGATAAAAGGTTTATATAAATGAAATATCTTTGTGTTACATAGATGGATCCGGCCGAATCTTCTCGCATTCGACCGACGGCCTCGTTAAGGAGGAAGAAAGCAGTATCTCGACCAGAAATCCAACGGCCGATACGAGAGAGAGCAATCGAAGTGGCCGTAGATACTGAAATAAATATAGAAACTCCGAATTTGATGAGATATGATAGTGAAAGACTAGAAGAAGAGAATACTGATGCAGAAGATTCTGAAGATGATCTTCATGGGTCAAATTACTGGGGTCCAGTTGATTTATCAGTACTGAAGAGTTTCAAGACGCATGTTGCTTTCTTCGTTTTAAAAGATGAGGTAATATTTCCGTTTTAAACCTTAAACTACTCAACTGTGTAAAGTACACGCACATTGAGGAGATGTGGATAAATTGGTATGATCACGTATTGTTTTTGGAGCACCGTGGGTCTATTGCTAACTACCCATCTGATTGCACGTCAGATTATATTTCTTGGTTCTCTAAAGTTTCACAGCGCTTCCTTGGAGTAGCACCAGATGAACCCCCAGCAGAGGAAGGAGCTCCAGCAAGCCGGGCAAATGTCGATGATGAGGTATTAACCATATATCTTCATACTTTATTGTTCAATACGGTTAACCAGTTTTCCTGCTGCTTATTGTTTTTGCGTCCACTAATATAACAGAGATATACTCGCATAGAAGTAATAATCGATCCATTACTTGCGCAAGGGGATAAGGCATTCAATAAGCGATCTGGAGTGTTATTTACGGCACTTGCGAAGATCAAAGCCGTACTAACCGGTTGCACTCAGCCAGAAGAACCACCACAAGAGCAGGTGGAGGAACCAACACCAGATGAATCCACTCCTATTGCACCCGATACGGTAATTATGACTCGAACCAGAAGCAGACGTAATCCCCCGAGAAAAACAAGGAGACAATGATCATTGCACGGGTTATGTAATGATATGGATAATGTATGTAACTTGAAGTGGCCGGTGTAAAATTATTTCTTGCAAACTTATCCAGTTATGTTGAATTTATGGTTTTTTCCTACGTAATGATCTCTCTTGTTCGTTTTTTCTCAGTTTAATGTAAACACTATATCATTGTATCAAAGTTGTGTTGAAATATCAATGTATCGGAGTATCCTTGTTCCATTATATCATTATATCGGTTAAATCAATGTGTGTATGTGTATCATTGTATTGCAGTGATTGATGTATCAATGTATCAATGGAACAAGTGATGTGTATCGGTATTTAATTGTATGTTTTCTTGCTTCCTTGCATAAATTCCAATAATAATATACAATACTTTCATTATAACAAAATAAATGAATTGACGACCTCAACACGAAATGCCAAGTTGATGGCTACTGTTCGGGATGGCAGTCCGAACGACATGGGTTTCGTTCGGACTGACAGTCCGAACGAAACCCGACTGTTCGGACTGACAGTCCGAACAGTCGGGTTTCGTTCGGACTGTCAGTCCGAACGAAACCCATTCCGACTCCGAATCCATTATCTTACCCATCACTTTTGTTTTGATTTCTAATGAAAATACACAAAACAAAGAAAATGATCACGTTTCAAATGGAGAATTAAGAAAATGTTATAAGGAGTTTGAGGATTGAAATGAATTTATTTAGCTAAAAAAAAAAAAAAAAATTTTACCTGCAGCGCGCGCGAGTCGGATGGAGGAAGCGGGAGGAAGCGTTAGAAGGAAGAAGGGTAAGTTGGGGATTTATTTTGGATGGCATACTTGTTATTTATATTAAGTTTTTACTGGGCTCACTAGGAAAAAAGTTGTGCCCCTTTAGAAGTTCCCGCTGTTGGCTGGCTGTGCGAGTATATGAGAAACTAGATACGCTGAATCGGGCCGTCAGTAAAAAAAAAAAGGTGGGCCTCCTGTGTACCCGATGGATACCAGTCTGGAGAGAGACACTGGGTCTCAGGGGGGAATTTCTAAAGGGGCACAAGTTTTTTTTTCCTAGTGAGCCCAGTAAATTTTTCATAAGAAGGGAGATTTCTTAGTGAGCATATAAGATATTCCCAAAATACCCTTCCCTTTATATCTCCTCTCCTCTTTCTCTTCCTCTTCCTCTTCTCTCCTCATTTCTCCTCCAAACCTAACACAAACTCACTCTTCTTCTCCCACTTCCACTCATCATCTCCATACTTTCTCTCATCATTTCTCCTTCGAAATCTCTCTCTCTCTTCCTCTCTCTCCCCCATTCGTAGACCTCCCTCCCGCCGCCGCCGCCACCAAGCCACCGCCGCCGCCGCCGAGGTCCCGCCGCCGCCGCCGTTGTT
Organism: Dracaena cambodiana; assembly: GCA_036321105.1. Classification (NCBI taxonomy): domain Eukaryota; kingdom Viridiplantae; phylum Streptophyta; class Magnoliopsida; order Asparagales; family Asparagaceae; genus Dracaena; species Dracaena cambodiana. The sequence continues at coordinate 10,541,848 of JAYEPQ010000004.1, read as the reverse complement.
TCTCCCGCCGCTGCCTTCCCGCCATTACTAGGTGAGTTTTCCTAATTTAGTAATATTTATTGTAAAATTTAGTTTTTATTATTTTTGGATTAAACAACTCTTGAATATTAGGATTTGGTGATTTTGTTGGGTTTGAGAGGAAGAAGAGCGGATGAGGTAGCAAGTTTAGTTGTAGTATTTTTTTGTTAATTTTAATTATTAATATTTATATTGTAATTATTAAGAAAATTTAATATTGTAATTCCAATTTTAAAATATGCAAAATTTAATTATTTTTTATAATCATGAACGTTAGTATTAAAATTTATTAGTTAATTATGAAGTTTAATAGTATTGTCCTAATGGTTAATTAAGTTGCAAAATACGGTTTTAGTGTCTTTAAAATTTAATATTATACTATCTTGCAGGGAAAAAAAATTAGACAAAAAAATGATATTTGTAGCAAATTTTACTTTGTATGTTCATATTTACATATACAGAACTTAGTGTTATGAAAAATAACATCTAAAAATGAAATATCTTTGTATTCCATAGATGGATCAGGCAGAATCTTCTCGCGTACGACCAACTGCCTCGTTAAGGAGGAAGAAAGTAGCATTTCGACCACAAATCCGTCGCTCGATACGAGAGCGAGAAATCGAAGTTGATGTAGATTCTGAATTTAACGTACAAACTCCTAATTTGATAAGAAATGAAAGTGCAAGACCATATGAAGAAAATATTGAAACAGGAGGCTCTCAAGATTATCTTCATGAGTCAAATTACCACGGTCCAGTTGATCAATCCACTCCTGATGCACCTGATACAGCATTTATGTCTCGAACCAGAAGCAGACGTGAATCCCCGAGGAAGATAAAGCGACAGTGATTAGATTATATTAGTTGTGTATTGATATGGATGTTGTAAGGAACTTCAAGTGGCCGGTGTAATTATTTTTTTTAAACATTTTGAAGAATTTGTAGAATATATGGTTTTTGTTTGTAATGAACCCTATTATTTGTTTTTGTTCGAGGAATATATACGCTACGTTTGTATTTGATCTTATTTCTTTAATTTGTATGAGATCTTATTTGTTTTATACGTAGGGGACCTTATTTATAATCTTCACTATATCATTGTATCAGTTATTGTATCGTTGTATCATTGTATCGGTGTATCAGTGTATCATTGTATCGTTATATCAGTGTATCAGGAGTATCATTGTATTTGTGTATCAGGATTATCATTGTATCGGTGTATCAGTGTATCATTGTATCGGTATATCGATGTATCAGTGTATCATTATATCGGTATATCGATGTATCAGTGTATCATTGTATCGGTATATCGGTGTAGTAGTGTATCATTGTATCGGCGTATCGATGAATCAGTTTATCCATATATTATTGTATAGGTGTATTAGTGAATCATTGTGTCGGTGTATCAGTGTATCATTGTATCTTTTTGCTTCCTTCACTATATTTTTGTAATAATGTATAATTATTTGTTAATATAAGTCCGTAAAGTGAAGTTAAATTGGATAAACTAATGATATATCAGATTATTACATAAATAGAGTGGGTGAGCTATCCGGAGTAGCAGATCGGGCCAAACTCATGTCCGGACTAACAGTCCGAACATGGGAGATCTGTTCGGACTGTCAGTCCGAACAGGACTGGCCCGTTCGAACTGACAGTCCGAACAAGACTCCCCTGTTCGGACTGAGAGTCCGAACGGGCCAGGCCCATTCGGACTCTCAGTCCGAACAGGGCCCCCCTGTTCGGACTCTCAGTCCGAACGGAGCAGGAGCCTGGACGAAGCAGAGAAGGAGAAAGGGTAAAATGGGAAATTTTTTTTAAAGGGTAAATGGGCGATATTAACTGGGCTAACTAGGAAAAAAGTTGTGCCCCTTTAGAAGTTCCCGTCTCAGGGTAGCCTGGACCTGTCAAAAAATATCAAAAAGCCAAGCCCGCCCCGAGCAGGCCTGAACACCAACCCGAAACTGGTCAAAATCCAGTTGACCGAGTGGGGGAGCTTCCAAAGGAGCACACCATTTTTACTAGTGAGCCCACTTTATAAGTGCCCGGATTTTGAGTCCAGACAAAAAAAACAAAGAGGAGTGGATTCACTAGGAAAATTAGTGTGCTCCTTTGGAAACTCCCCATAGTGGGGTTAGGCTCAGGCCCGGGCCCAGGCCTTAGTGCGCTGAACGCTAGACCAGTCCAGCCCGATCAAATCCTCACGTGGGATTACTGTAGGTGAGCCGCCGGCTCAGGAAAAGTTACGTGAACTAGCGGCAAAACTATAATCATCAAATGTGTGTGTGTGTAGAATTATTGTAGGTGAGCTGTCAGCTCAGGAAAAGTTACGTAAGTTAGCGACAAAACTATAATCATCAAATAATTTTTCTTCAATTTTTTTTAATAATTACTATCACTACCTTCTTAACTTTTTTAAGATTAAATTTCATAAATTTTAGAGTTTTTTTTACCCTTTCATCAAGTGCATCCAAAATATTTTATTCATTAAAAACCGTTAATTTTGTGTTAAAAACCCAAGAAATTTGATATGAGTGAACCTTAAGGGGTCGAGATCATAATCCAAAAGAAAAATTTTAAAAAAGATTATTGGAGATATTGGAAATGAACTACAGCTCAGATAACTTGCGTGAGCTGTCAGCTCATTTCTATATATATATATATATATATATATATATATCTCTCTCTCTCTCTCTATATATATATATATATGTGATTTTTGTAGGTGAACCGCCAGCTCAGAAAAAGTTATGTGAGCAAGCGACAAAACTATAATAATCTAATAATTTTTCTTCAATTTTTTTTAACAATTACTATGTCTACCTACTTATTTTTTTTTGGATTAAATTTTATAAATTTTGGAGTTCATTTATCCTTTTATCAAGTGCATACAAAATATTTTATTCATTGAAAACCGTTAATTTTGTGTTAAGTTGATGGAGGACCAAATCAAAACTAAAATCCAATAAATTGGGTATGAGTGAACCCTAGGGGTCAAGATCATAATCCAAAAGAAAAATTCAAAAGAAAATTATTGGAGATTGTGGAAATGAACTGCAGCTCAGGTAACTTGTGTGAGCTGTCAGCTCATTTCCATTTTTCGCATATATATATAGAGGATTACTATAGGTAAGCCGTCAGCTCAAGAAAAACTATGTGAACTAGCAACAAAAATATAGTAATACAATAAAAAATTTTCAAATTTTTTCAAGAATTAAAATTTCTGTCTTCTTAACTTTAATAAAATTAAATTTTCATAATTTTAAAGTTCATAATAACTTTCATCAAGTAGATATAAAATATTTATTTATTAGAAACCGTTAAAATTTATATCAAATTGATGGAGGATCAAATCGAAAGTAAAATTTAAAAAATTGAGTATGAGTGAACCATAAGAATCAAGATCATAATCCAAAAGAAATATGAAAAAAAAATTATTAGCTATAGTGGAAATGAATTGTAGCTCAGATAACTTAAGCGAACTGTTAACTCATTTCCATCTCTCTTTCTCCATATATATATATATATATATATATAACCCAGCGACTATAAAAATAAACATTAGGGGACTGCTGGCAAATTTTTTTGCAAATTAACTTTTTGAGCCTAAAAATAATCGTTGTGGTTGTTTGTAATTTTTTTTATCATTCCACCCTATGCTTCTAGTCTCTATAAATATTTTTCATTATTTTTATTTTACCCATAAAAACTCACTTTCTATACTCTCTAATCTTTCTTCTACCTTCATAATCTCTCTACTCATTTTGTCTACAATTTACAAGATTTCAATTATTTTTTCTCTATCGTATCTTTATTCCACCATGCCGGTGAAGTCAAGGATATAACATCCTCCATCTAGAATCTGGAGTGAAAAACGTCGACAATATATTTTCGTAAGAATATGCTAAGTCTCAATATAATATCAATAAATACAATACAATATAGTGAATAAAATAATTAATAAAACTCAATTTTTCATTGATATAAACAAAGTTTGGATACAGTTGAAATAAATAGTTTAAATAGGAAAGAAAATAAGTAAGATTATTTTTTCAATATATATAGTAGATAATTAAATCTATATGGATAAACAAAGATTAACAAAATCTTCTACTGGGTTTTGCTTACCCCCTCAAATCCCATATCTTATCAGCTCTATCATATTTGCCTCCATATTTGGACATGAAAATTTAAGTCGTCGAATTGCAACCAAAATTGTATATGTAAAAATAGTATAAACAATACATGTAATATATCAGTAACAGTAATGTTCAATTATGATAACAGTATAGGTCTTTAAAAACGTGATATTAATCTCTGAGTCCAATATCAACGGATATAGGTGAAACACAATATCATCTAGTATAGTCAGAATTATAATAAGAGTATCTTTATTTTAAATACTATTTAATTAGAAAAACTAATTAATGGAATTCTATTGTTTCGGTTGTCCCCTGTACATATTCAAGAAAATAGTCACATTGGGCATCTAGTACTGAGTTGGGCACGCTATTAAAAAAAACAAAAATAATCTAGTGCAATCCAGCAAATCATCACACATCTTTGGCGTATGAAAGATTCAGCTATATAACTTAATAAATTTATATTCGAAACAAAATTTATTTCCATCATCCATTTTCTCCTCCAATATGATCTTATTTAACTATAGTTTGTCAAGTCCAAGTTATTGTTTTCATAATTTATATATTGTTCAAATCAAGTACAATATTTCAATTATGTTCTATTAATTTGTTAACAATGCAATTGTACAATTCAAAGAGTTCAATTAATTTATACTTTATTGAATAGATCATGATATGACTAAATCAAGAATTTATTAATATGAGACATCATAGAATAAATCGGTCAGTTAAGTATATAAATACTACGAGCTTTTCTATGCAACATATGTTCCTTAATTATATAATCAGTATATTGGATAACTCTCCTATATACTGGCATAAAATGATATTATAAACAATATTTTTTTCACTATTATACATTCTACGTAATTCTACCAAATTTTGTATTTGTTTGTGTGTGTGTGTATTGCTCAAGAAATCTAATTATTTATGCGATTTAAATTTATCCATTGTATGCCTGAATCTGGGGAATTTCCTTTCATTGTCATTAATTGAGATTACAACAAAATAAAAGAAGAATTACAAAATTTTGATTCAGTTTCCCTTTTAATTTCATAGAAACTTTGGCAGCAATAGAAGGTCGTTCATTTATTCCATTGACAATCCGAATGGGAACTGATTTCTCTGGTTTCTTTGGCACCAAGCTCTAACCGAAGAAGAAATAGGAACTCTTGAAGCGTAGTAATTTTACTTCTCTGTCGTTGGATCTCTACATCTCTTCTTTTTTGGATATTTGGATCTCTTGGACTGGAAGAGATGAAACAGAAAATCCGCTCTCCGCTCGCTAGATTTTCTCGTCTCCCTATGTCTTTGACTTTTTTTTTCAGTCTGAGTTTCTTCCTCCCTTCTTTTTTTTTTGTTGAGAAAGATCTTTTTTATAGTCTCTAGAACATATCTGCTCCTCAAATTTCTTTGTAATTGAAAATCAAACAAGAGAACAATCTCTCAGATCATTATAACCAATCCTGCACACAAAGCAGAGCGCTTGAAACGTGCATAGTGCTCGAGCACACACAGCATCTCAGAGGCGCGTGCGTAGCCCACCCCCTGGTGGGCGCACACAACCCACCTTTTGGGGGGGGCGCGCACGCTCACAACTCCCACTAGGGGCGCATGCCCAGCACCCCTTGGCCGTGCACAGCGCCCTGGGCACGTGCACGATGTGCTTGAGCGTGCGTGTTGTGTCATGGGCGTGTGCTTCACAGTTTATGCTTCTAGGTTACGCGCGCTTGGGAAATGAGTGCTTGTTGAGAATGTTTGCACTCCTGAGAATAGAATGCGCTTGTCTGGAGGGTGCGCACTTTTTGACGCACACTTTGCAGCGCCAATAGGCGTACTTCTCAGTGTGTGCCTCTATTTACGCTTCTAGATTGCACGTGCTTGGGCTGCACGCGCTTGTTGGGGACATGCGCACTCCTGAGGATAGGATGCACTCATCTGGAGGGAGTGCGCTCTTCGATGCACGATTCGCAACACTCAGAGGTATGCTCCTTGGTTCATGCCTTTAGTTGAGCTTCTAAATTGCGCACGTCTAGGTGGCGCATACTTTGTTGGGGACGTGCACGCTCCTGAGAATGGGGATGCGCTCATTTGGAGGGTGCACACTCTTTGATGTACGCTTCGCGGTGCCCAAAGGCATAGTCCTTGGCGTGTGCCTCTAGTTGCGCTTCTGGATTGCACACGCTTGGGCAATGATCTCTTGCTTGGGACATGCACGTGCCTAGGCATGGGATGTGCTCATTTGGAGGGCGCGCGCTTCTTGATGCGCACTACGCAGCGGCAAGGACGTGCTCCTTAGAGCTTAACCCTAGTTGTACTTCTGAATTGCACACATCTAGAAAGTGTGCTCTTGCTGAGGATGCTCGTGCTCCTAGGCATGCGATGTGCTCGTCTGGAGGGCGCGCGCTCCTTGATGAGCGTTCCACAGCACCCAGGGGCGTACTCCTCGGTGTGCGGCCCTAGTCGCGCTTTTGGTTTGTGTACACTGTGCTCGTCTGGGAGGTGCACACTCCTCGGTGCAAAGGCGCACGCTCCTTGGCGCATGCTCATAGATACTCTTCGCCCTTAGATGCACTCTTTTATGCGCTCTCCCGAGCGCGTCATCTGACGCTTTTCTTTCAACTAATTGTTCTATTTTTTTGAGTGTCCGCATCCATTCTAATAACAAATCTATGATAAGAACAGTTAAATTTCTAATTGCATAAAATGACAGTAATAACAATGAATTCATTTGTGATACCAAATTGATTTTTTATAAATTAAACAACGTGATTGAATTTATATTTATTTAGAAAACTAATATATCTAGTGAGTTCAAAAGGAACTCAAATCGATTTGTTTCATGTTATCAATCACTTATCAATTACAACTGTTGAAAGTCCCTTCCAATGTACAAAAACTCCGAAGTTATATTGAGAGAAATTATTTGTATAATTTTTTTGGGCAGAAACTTGGGTTTTACGCAATGGTATAATTTTTTTTTTAAACCCGCAATTAAATGCAATCTCAGTAGGAATTGAATCTGGGTTGATCTGATACCATATTGAAAGTCCCTTATACTGCACCAAAACTCCGAAGTTGTGGTAAGGGTTGAAAAAAATTATTTTGTATTTTAACAACAACGTTGCAATTTACACATGAATTTATTATACAAATGCTTAAAATAGTTTAACAAGAATTTAGGTAATTTTTAGAGATTTTTCTCATATTTTTAAAGCACTCGAGATTAAATCTTGAGGCTAAATAGTTTTAGTGGGTCTGAAATCAACAAATAGGTCTGCATCCAACTTTTTTGGATTTATAAGATGGTGAATGTTGTTTTAAAATTATTTTGGTTGCTGGATAGCGTGTGATCCTAGGATCTAAATGTTATAACTTAAACCCAATAAGAAAAAGAGATATCATCTCTTATCTATTGACCAAAAGGATGATAACCCAAATATGTGTAAAGAGGAGGAAGAATGGGGAGGTTTCTTCGACGAAGCTCTAGCAAGGAGATGGTTGCTCTGGTGAGGGTCGTCAACTCTGCTGAAGGCTCGACGAAGGTGCTTCAGCGAGGTGAGAGGGAGAGAGGTAAAGAGAAGCACTTTAGGAAATGGGCTTTATGGTTTTGAGAAAATGAGTCTGATTGAACTGGGATTTTAGGTTTAAACAATTGTTCGATTTGGGGGTTAAGAAGTTAAAAGACTTAATAATTTGGAGATTAATCTTCATTTTTGCACAGACTAGTGAAGTGATTGAGGGTGTAATGGAAAGAATTCATCGAGAAGATGAAGGAGTTAGAGTTGAGAGGCTGAAGAGAAAGAATTGTCAAAATTAAATCAATCTAACGACCTAGTAACATGGCTTAGAGGTTTGACCCTGTGACTTAATTAGGTGAATAAGTGTGAATTTAAGGTATCAAATACCTTCAAAGTCACTCAAAATAATATAATATATCACAATAGTTAAAATAGTATTATATTATAAGATAATGTAGGTATATGGGTACTGGTCGTTACAGAGGACGAGACACCACCCGAGCTCACTATACCAGAAAATTGTCTTTACTTCTCTCATTCAAGAGGCTATGCAAGCTTTGTCTTCGAAATGACCAAGATCCCACATGTAGTTTTTTTCGAGAAAGTCACAATAAAAGATGGCTTTAGCACTGTGACAATGATCAAGGCGAATTATTATGTTTGTAAAAACCATTGCGTAGGCCATCATACAAGTAGGGTGACTCACTTATAGCATCATATAAAAGACCGCTATAAGGGACAAGGATCTCAACCTGACATCCATTATGTTATGCTTTCAAAGACATTGTCAACATAAAATTTCTATATGTTTTCCTCTAATGCTTTGAAAGTTACAAAACCGCTTGTGGGTATGTTGCTCTTAAAATTTTATCTTTTAGATATGGTAGAAGAAAACTAATTTAGAAGATATACTTAGAGAAAAATTCCCATGTAGTTTTTGAAAAACTCACAAAACTTTTTTTCGCTAATAAAAACTCACCAAACTTGCCAACGTATTACTATTAAATATTATACGCTTGAAAACTCTAAATTTCTCTAAAAAAATTTATACAGTAAACAATAAAGTTTTTTTTCTCTTTTATTCGAAACAAATTTCAAAAGATTCAGAAGAAAGATCTTGCGATCGAGAATATAACAAAAATATATTATTTTTTAAAATGGAATTTGTATATGACTTTGAACAATTGATAAAAAAATTATTAAAATTTTATTTTTTTTCAATCCTCAAAATGTTTTATCTCTTAATAAGTTAATTGAGGTGTTTAACATATTATAATTTTTTGGAAGAGGGAACAAATAGTTAGGGGAGATATACTTAGAAACTGAGGAAAAAATAAGAAGGTTAATTTAGAAATATAAGAAAGTATATCTAGAAAAATTATATAATTTTGAATTTTATAGAGGGTATAATTAGCAAGAGGGAGTACTTGGAAATTGGAATTTGGAAGGATGCATTTAGAATTTTTTGTTATTACTTTGGAAAAACATCCTAAGAATTAGGATTCAAAATTTTCTGTGAATATGGTGTAAGATTTCATTCTAAATCTTCTAATAAAAAATTTATCATTAACTAAGAGAAATTCTTTAGATTAAGAAGAGTAGGTCAAGCCTATATTTTTTTAATCTAAAAATTCGTATTTTAGGATTATAATCAATTGTAATATGACCATAAATTTTTTGGTCAAATAAGCTAATTCGTTTGGGTTTTTCCAAATTCAACGTAAAAATAAAATCTTCGATTACAATCCTTACTCATTAGGAATGGCTGCTTCCTATAACCTTGCTATTAATTAAATTTCGTTGAATTTAGGATCCCAACTATATTCTAAAATTTTCTATTGGTTTGGTATATAATAGTAGAGTACTCTCTCTAAAAATACTATGAGTTCTTCCTGTAAAAAATTTGCATCTAAAATCGACTTTGATACGTAAGTGTAAATTAGTAGGTTCCAAAATATACTACAATTGCTTCTAAAATAAAAGTTTCTGAAATCCTTTTGTGACGTATCTAGTAGGTTCACAAAATTAATTGTAAAGAAAAAAATATCAACAACTAACTCTGAGGAAAATATAGTCAAAATCATCAACTTGAAGAATCATAATACATCAGAATCCTCACTATAGCTGTCTATGAATTCCTCTAAATTAATGAAACTGAACAATGTCATTTCGAATTCATCGCATCATATATTTGGAAGATTACAGGTAGACTTGAAATGTCTGAACTGATCGCTGAAAAATTATTTCACCCGAATTATTTAAAAAAAAATAAATCAGTAAAAATATTTTGGATAATAAGACGGTGGGTTCTCTCGCCCCATGCTCAGAACCTTCGATACCTTGTGCAGCATAAACCACCCCATTTCCCTTCCCCGTTATCAGAAAGCTCTCACCGACCAGGGAGGGAAAAAAAAAAAAAAAAAAATCTGAACGCAACAAAAATGGTAAGCATTAATCGTTCTCTCCTAATCCTGTTGTCACCATTCCAGTATCAGAGTCAAAATCAAAATAAAATCCCACTTCCTCCTAAATCAAAATTTTCATCGTTATTTTCTTCTCGATCTCGCTTGAGTCCTTGACCAAATCTATCAAAACAATACAAGATTTACCAATAAAAATGCACGCAAACACGGATTCAGAGATGACGAGCCTGGCCCCGTCGTCGCCTCCCTCTCCCCGCCGCCCGGCCTACTACGTCACGAGCCCGTCCCATCCCGACGGCGAGAGGGTGTCCCTCGACGGGTCCGCCAACGGCGGGTTCCCCATTCACCCTAACCACCACCACTACGCCAGCTGCTCCTTCCACCACTCCCTCGAGACCTCCGCCGTCTGCTCCTCCGCCCCGCGCAAGCACTCCTCCTGGCGCAAGATCCCCGACTTCCGCCTCCGCCTCGGGGGCCCTAACGCCGGTGACGTCGACGAGGAGGAGATCGAAGACCGAAAATGGGGCTTCAGATGCCACGTCATTCTCTTCCTCCTCGGTTTCGCGCTCCTCTTCGCTCTCTTTTGCCTCCTCCTCTGGAAAGTCGTCGAATCCTACAAGCCCGAGATCTCCATTAAGGTACAGATTCTTGATGAAGAAGGAAGAATTTTTTGTATTAATTAATTAATCAATTTAGTTTTTTTTTCTAATTAATTACTTAATTGTTTGGGCGAGCGGGCATAGAGCGTGGTGTTTGAGTACTACAACGTGCAGGTCGGAATGGACCCGACTGGCGTCCCAACCAAGATGCTGTCCCTCAATTCGACGGTCAGAATCAAGTTTCGGAACACCGCGACGTTCTTCGGCGTGCACGTGACTTCCACGCCGCTGGAGCTCCATTACTCGGAGATCATGGTCGCGTCGGGAGAGGTAAGGGTTAGCTAGAGGGGGTGGCACCCAATTTCTCCCAACATTCTTTTGGAAACTCAATAATAATATTTTTTTAAAAATATACTCCCTTATATTTTTAAATTATCTTATCCCATTTTTTCCACGATATTCCAATTTCTATATTTTTAAGACAAGACAGAAATATTCTAAATATTTAATGACAAATTGTGTTTACTAAATTGCCAATTGGACTAATTATGAAATTTTTAATAGATGAAGGAGTTCTACGAACATAGAAAGAGTGCGCGGGTGGTGTCGATCCCTGTGGCGGGAACGGAGGTTCCCTTGTACGGCGGTGGTTCGGGTCTGTGTGGATCGGGTAAATGTGCGCGGGCGCTGGTCCCGTTGGACCTGACCTTTGTGGTTCGGTCTCAGGCCTACGTGCTCGGCAAGCTGGTGAAGCCCAAGTTGTCCCGTCACGTCCGTTGCTCGCTGTATCTCCGAGAGAACAGGCTCGGCAAGCCCGTGCTCAATCTAAACAAGGCTTGTCACTACCATGACCGTGACTGAGAGAAACTATTTTGTTGGGCCCACACTGGAATCTTTGTCAGTCAAAAGCAATGGGCACAAGCAAAGCATGTGAACCCTACTTGAAGTCATCTGTTTTTTTTTTTTTTTTTGTATTTACTAGTTTGTCCCTCATATATTTATATATTATGATTTAGTACCCAAATCTTCATATTTAGAATTTAATCACTAAATCTCCTAAATTACTACAATTTAGTTTCCTTTCCTAATTTTTGACCTGATATTACCATTTTAACTCTCTTTATTCGTTCTTTCTCTTCCTCCTCTCTTTTCCTTCTCTCTTCTCATTTTCTTCATTATTCCTCCTCTCTTTTCCTTCGATTTTCCTCCTCTCTTCTCCCAATAAAGAAAAGAGGAGGAAGAGAGAAGGAGAATAGAGGAGGAATAATGAAGAAAAGGAGAAGCGAGGAGGAAGAGAAAGAATGGATAAAGAGGGATAAAATGGTAATATCAGGTCAAAAATTAGGGAGGGTGGCTAAAGTGTAGTAACTTAGAAGATTTAGGGACTAAATCCTAAATATGAAGATTTGGGAGACTAAATCATAATATATAAAGATTTGAGGGACAAACCAGTAAATACCTCTTTTTTTTTTTTTTTTTTTTTTTTTTTACTAGTCTAATTTTTGTAGTACTAAAAAGATTCATGACAATTTAGCAGATACTTGTTCCCCTTATATATATTATATATGGTTACATACTAATTGTTTGATTACATTTATATTAGATTTAATAAGTTAATTACTGAACTGTGAATGAACTCTAACCACCGGTGGAGTACTGGGGATTGGCAGAGAACTATGCAATGGAGGCACTCCGCGGCGCGAAAATGCTGTAGCCTGTGGACACCGGGGACTGCATGTTTCTCGCTTGATGGTTGCTAGTAGGGATGGGAGCTTGATGGTTGAGAGTCGGGATGGAAGTACCATTCTATTTAAAATTTAAAATTAGATAAATTATTTTTTTCTAATCTAAAATTTGAAAAGAGGAAGAAAAAAATTGGCCCTTGCCGAACATTCCTAGTTGCGAAGCTGATCAAGATCACATTGTCTGGTTCTACTTGAATAAGAGGCTGAGGTCGTCATACGTCATGTGCCCTAATCCAGTGGTTACTCTTCTCATCCTGTAGCAACTCCATCGAGGCTAATGTACCTTCATTTATCAGTTCGTTTCTGGAGTTTGCGCTGTAGAAGACAGCAGTGACCTTGTCGCCTTTGGCGTAAAAGCCTTTGGATGGAAGAGTGACATCCTATTCGATGTCTCCGAACGTCTTTCCTTCAGCTCTGGAAAGCTACGTACTCTCGTACAAATAAAAAATTAACTAGAAATTAATTAACTTGAGCAATATAACTTTGTCTTAAGTCTCTCGAGGACCTTGATGGTTACCAACTGAGAGGCCATGCATGCCGACGTCAAGGTGAACGCGACCTCTTCGCATTTCGGCCAATCAGCGACGATGAAAGCTGGGGCCCTTAGCCTGAAGTGGATGCCGGCGATGACTTGTTTCGATGTTGGCATGTTGATATATGCTGATGGACCGGTCATGTAATTAGCTCCCCAGCCCTAACAGATAATAGCCTTTGGCTGTGCCAGCAACGGCAGCGGTCAGAGAACAGTACAGTAGGGTTGGAGTCATGGACGAACGAGGATGGCTTTGAGTTCTCATAGTTTTTCTTCTGCAATGTCTTTTGCCTTGTGAGTGAAGTTTATAAGCAGCGAGGTTTTGAAGAATATTTTGTATAAAGCTTTTACTGTATTGTTAATTTGTAATTTGATGAAACTTAAAGAGGAAGATTTGCCTTGAAGTTATTGAGTCAATGTTGGATAGAGATGGTAATCAATGCGTCACAGGCCAAATTTTGATCCTCCATATACAAAATTTTAAATTAAAAAAATAAAATTTTCATTTTTAATTCAAAATTTTGTATTAGACGGACCAAAAATTAATCTTTGAATGCATCTACTACTATCCCTTTGAGTCGATGCTTGTTTGTTTAGGTTGCTTCAAGATGGGACTAAGTTGCCATAGCTTTTGGCTGAATGCTAATAAGCTTTATCTTGATTTATGGAACCGGAATTAAACTTTCATACAAAAACAAGCAGGAGCTTAGTCCCACATCGGTTGAGTGGAGAAATTGGAGAGGCTGAGACGGTTATAACGTAGGGAGGTCAGCATCTGCCGTTCGTTACTTACCTGGACAGGGTTCATTCTCATTGGACGTAATAATTTGTTGTTTTGGGGGTGCGCTGTTTTGGGGGTGCGCGGCGCGGCCTCTGTCCGATCCTGTCTTGAAAATTTACACTTCCGTTATGAAAACAAGAGTAACTCTGTGTGATTCCTAAGTCCGTGGGGAATCGGCATTACAAAAGATCGGTTTGCAATTTAGCTTAAATATTATTTTCATCACTATAACATCTTCCATTTTGTCTTTCCCGTTTATTTTTGATTAACGATTTTCATTTACTTGTGTAATTGGCTCACACATGTCAAAACAAACCATAACCATTATGCCATAAAACAACACGAACAAGTGTTCGTGCTAGGCTCATTTATGATTGACTCATTTTTTTCCATTTATGATCAACTTATTTTTAGCTTATTTAGGTTCAGTTCCAGCTTGTATTCACTCTTGAATAGTTAAAGTGTCCACAAAATTGGCTTTATATTGACAACTTTAAAATCTACAAAAGTTATGATGCCCAGAGCAGGAGATAATAATGCATACGAGAATTGAGTGGCCAGAGAATCAATCATCTGCAATAAAAAATTGGCCAGGTGTGTGATATTGGTAATATTAACTAAGAGCAGAATTTTTCGTTGTAATTATGTCTTAAGATAAATTGACTAACATCGAGATCGCTTTGATCCGACTTGTTCGAGATCATGAATATAGTTGATGTGCAATTATTCTCTTTCTATTTATACTTATTTACAGATTACAGTTTTTTTTTTTTTTTTTAAAGAAAATCACTTCATCCTCAGAACAAGCTCACCAAAGCAACCTCGTCCAAACTATACAGAGACTAGCAGCCAAAGTCCAACTTTGCTGGAGCAACTTAACCCACTTAAATCAGTGAACCCTTTGAAGTGTGGGCTGAAGGAGCACAAGGGGTCGGGCCTGAGAGGGGCTGGGCCAAGGAAAGCCCGGACCCCCACCCCAAAAAACTCAGGCCCTAGAAGGTAGGTCAGTCACCGCATTCGGTGAAATTCACAATTTCTTTTGTTGCCATAGATTTTCAAAATTGCAATAATTTTTCAAGAGTTATAATACTTTTTTAAAGATTACAACTAAAGAAAATAAACGAGTTGACTTATATAACATCATTCTCTCTTTTATAAAATATTGTGGATTCTTAAAGTAGTGTCTGCTGGATTTTTTTTAGAATGCATCTAGGCACGTTAAATTAATTGGATTATACGCACTCGAAAGCATATTAAATACGCACTCAAAAGTATGTAACTTTGTGTCTTTCTAGAAGTACCTTCCACAATGATTCATCATGCCTATTTATAAGTAGGAGGTAGTTAGATCATATAGAATTATATAGAATTATACTGTAATTCAATTAAATATTTGATTTAATTCATTCTGATTTGGTTCAATGTATCTGATTCTAATTTGATAAGAGCTTTAGTTAGTGGAAGATTTGACAGAATTTATGAGATTTCTAGGTTAATTAGATTAGATTTAATTTGAATTTGATAAGATCCGAGATCTCAAATCATTTTGAGATTTTGTTAGATTATATTGGTAGATGGGCCCCCTTTATCAATTTTTTACCCTCAACAATCTGCCCAATTTCTTGGAAATTATAAAGGCACGCCCTTGATGTATAAGGACACATGCAAGCATGATTGTATTGACCACCACGCGTAAATGAGTAGAGTGTGTCTTTATATATTTGGGCATACCTTATAATTTACCAATTTAGAGCTCTTCGGTTGACATCAGCTCATTAACGATCGGATTAGAATTGGCAGATTCAAGGCAAATTCTTGTACTATTCAAAATTTTAAAGTTGAAAATTAATAATTTAATTTTAATTTAAAATTTTAAATAAAACAAAATTTAACCCAAATATCTATCCATTCCCATCCTTAATTTTTGCCAACTTTTTTTAATTGGAAAAAGATAATACAATACATTTCAGGATTATGGCCGAAGAACTATGAGAAGATTATTTCACTATTATTATTTTTTAAATGAATAGATTCAATTCAAAGGGGACATATGAAAAGCCTAGAAGGCTGATGAGACGGTTTGAATCAAGATCAGTTATACATGTATGCTTGCTGACATGCCCGATACTTAGGTAATCCAATTTGACCACTCACAATTTTCCCCATTTCACATGTACTTATGGTACTTATTGTACTAAACGGTCATAAACGATCATAAATAGCTATAAAATGCATCTTCTATAAATTTTATAAGTTTCAAATTATTTTGGTTGATAAACTATGCATTCTGTAACTAGTGGCTGCAGTTCATTTAGGAATGCATCTTTACTGGATTAACTCTTGGAATGTGATAAAGGAGTAAATCTACTGACTACCCTAAAGTTACTCAAAATATTTGTTATCGAGAAACCCACTAGCCATTAGCATCAGATACTAGACTTTCAGTTAAGTGCTGAGTAGGCTTCCAAAAGAAGAGGTTGGGGGCAAAAGAATACTCAAACCAAGTAGTCAAATGTGAAAATGAGACGTTACATTATTTATTGCATTAACAAGACATTTAATTTGCATTTTTAGCAATGTTTGTAGAAGCACGATAAGAAGAATAATATCACTTGATATAAACTAGCATTGAAATTGACAAACGTTGAAGATGAGGACACAATTGTGCTCGTGAGGAAAGATTCGTATGGAATTTTTACCAACCAAAAACAATTGAAAAGTGAGTTGCATGCATACAAAATGAAAATTAGTTCTTGCAGGGTACTACTTTCTAGCTAGGAAGAAATTTAATTACCGCACATCATATTACAAGATGGGTTTCTTCTCTGAATTCGTATATTAAATTTAGTTGGAATAAGTTCCTATTGAATACATAGTGGTGTATACATAAGGAAAAGGGAAAGAACTACAATCTTTTCTTTTGTCATATCAACATTTTGCTTTTCACAGTTTCTACACATTATACAAAGAAATATTTTGCCAATGAGCCATGCCTCTATTGTTGGCACTACTCTCCAATTTGTAACAAGTTCCAAATTAGACTCTTGATAGTGACTTAGGCAATATTTAAAAAATGTGTGTGTAACTTGGCTAGCTCCAAAAACATATATATATAAGGATATCTTTTGAAGATATTTTCCAAATATTGTTATGAAAAAAAGTGAATACACATGATATTGTTACTTTTTATTCTCTGTTTCTTTCTTGCAAAAGCCCTAATAAAGAGAAGGTTCGATTTTTTTTTACCTTACACAATTTTCTTGTAGTTCTTCTATTGATTTCCAAATCTTTTCCAATTAAGATGTTTTTGAATACTTGAAAGTAGTGAAAATAAGAAAGAAAATTATAAATAACTTCAGAAAAAAAAAAAAAATTGGAAGTACCATACTTTTGATAATTCTAGGATTTAATTTTTTACTTTTTAGAAAAGGTAGAGATTAAATAGAGATAAAATATTTATTTTTTAAAAAAAAGAAATTGAAAAAAACACACAAGATAATAAAATATTATTAATTTTTTTTAACTTCTAACACCTTTTTTAACCAAAATTCATATAAAGTAAAATTAAAAAGTGAAAATGTAACATATAATTCACCTTATCATCGTAAAAATAATTTCTATACTTCTTGATTCATCATCATAGAAATAACTTCTACTAATTCTTGGCCGAACAAACACATGGAAACAAGAACTTACCTCCACTAAAAAAAATGTGCGATTTTTTATGTTTTTGAAAAAGAAGAGTCAAAACATTAGAAAAGAAAATATATTTCCCAGACCAAGCAACTAGCAAATACACACAATGATGCTAAACATCCATATCATATATTTCATAGATAAGTATGCACAGAGAAACAAGAATACACCAGTACCTATTTCATCCCGCCCCGATCTATAGAAACAAAGAGGCAAACCCACACACAAACCCATCCATCTCCAACACGTTCCAAATCAACCAACAACATAACCAGCAAGCAAACACTGATCACATGCATAATCTGAACTCAAGCACACAAAACAAACACATTTCGTCTATAACAAGTCCACAGGCTGCAGAGATCGATCTAGTGACCAGCCGGTGGAGCGTTTGTGTTCTTGTCGACCTCCTCCTTGTGATACCCTGGCAACTTCTCCATGATCTTCCCCAAAAAGCCCTTCTTCTCCTTCCCATCGTGCCCATGTTCCCCTCCATCATCAACAGTCGAACTCTCCTTGATCACCTCCTGCTCCTCAACATCCTTCTTGTGGTGGCCCGGCAGCTTCTCCTTGATCTTCTCAAGGAACCCTTTCTTCTCCTCCTCCTCCGCCGCTGGCTCCGCCTTAACCGACCCATGATCTATTTTCTCCACGACGATGCTCGTGTCTTCGGTCATCACAAGTTTTTCCTCATCGGCTTCTTTCTTGTCCCCGTGTATTTTCTCTTTGGCCTTCTCTTTCCGCTCCTTCTTCTTCTTCTTTCTCTTCTCACCGTCCGGGCCTTCCTCCTCATCGCTCGACTGCACAGACCACACTTTAGTATGAATATAACTGCTTCAACTAAAGTAAGAGAGAGATTAGTATTATATACACTTACGGAGCTAGAGCTTAAGCTGTCGAGTCGGTGGAGCTTGTCCAGGAGACTCTCTTTCTTCTCCTCTTCCTTCTTTTCTTCGACTTTTGGAGCTTCATCGACGTGGAGGTTCTCGACGCCGGTGACGATAACCTCCTCTTGGGCCTTCTCCTCCTCCTTCTTCTTCCCCATGAAATCGAATAGGCCGCGGTCGGTCACCTCCACCTGCTCGCTCTTGTTGTGCTCCTCCGCCATTGATTGAGATGAGTAACACAGTAGAAAGCTAGTAATAATGCTTGCAAGGGTAAAAGGAGTCGAGCAGCTTGGGATGGAGAGTTAGTGATCTCCTTTTGACCTTTATAGAGACCCCTACCCCTAGTGGGCACGGTAATTATAACGACGTGGACTGGGGACGCGTTAACAACGCGACGAAGGAAGCGCGAGGCAAGCCAAGGGCGTATTGGGTTGCGTCGCCCAGATGGCTGTAAGAGAGAGGGTGAAACTTCGGGTGCCTTTAGAATTGGTGTCGAAATTATTTTCTTCATTAAGATTAACAAAGCGAATGAGCTGTGTGCAGTGTTTCCCTGCCGACTTCTTCAGATTAGGATAAGGAAGCGAATGATTAAATATTAAAGAAAAAAAAGGCGAAAGGGACGGGATGTGGCCTCGGTTACCCCCGTCCAATGGCTTTCCGCCACGTTTAAGGAATGGGGGCGGTGTGGGTCCCACATGGGGTCAATTCTTAGGGTATGGGTCGGGACTGTCGGTCCCTGTGCATGTGTAACGCTGATGAGAATCAGGGTGCCGTTACTCGCGGAGAACTTTAACGGTCCAGTTACCAACCGACCGTTAAATACGGGAGTTTCCGAAGGAGCACACCATTTTCCTAGTGAGCCCACTTCTCAAGTTTGAGACCGACTAAAATTTTCCCTTCCAGTGGACTTACTAGGAAAATTGGTGTGCTCCTTTGGAAACTCCCTTAAATACGATACACAGGCAGTTTTATGAAAGTTAAAGTTAAAGTTAATGAGGATGATTAGGTTAAGTACTCCATGACTGTTTTGGTCTTGAACTTTCGGCTAGGGGGATTGATTCTCGTTCATAAAGGCGAGAGAGCCTGTCGAGATGTCTAGTTTTAAGTATAATTATGATTATACATGAGGTTAAAATCCTGAATTGTTACATAATATTTCTCAGCAAATAACATAATAGAAACAACATTCAATGTAGTATTCAACATTCATTATTCTAAAATTACTATTAAAAAAGGGGGGAAAAAAATGAAGACCATCTAATCTAATTTGTGAAATGCAAAAACTTTATAGATGCTACTATCACACAAGTATTAGTATACCTGTTGCTTGCTAGGCGAAGCTCTAGCTTCAACTAATACACTTGAATGTGAACACCTCAAGCGTGAGAGTGACAGGGCTCTAAGCGGACTAATTGTAATTGACTTCATCCGCTTAATGAGCACCCACCACATCACCCGTGCTCTGGAAATTTCTATATTATCCAAGCGTTGCAAGATTTGTTGTCCCGTAAGAGGAAAAGACTACATTTAGATAAAAGAGTTGCTAGCTCCAAAATAATAAGCCAGTGGTTGCGATTCAAGACGGTCTGATTCATTCTAATCTGACGCAGATTTCATGCTGCGTGGAGGCTGGGAGTTAAGGTCATAGACGTGAGACTGACTTAGCTCCTCTCAGAAGCTGAGCGAATTTGCAAGGTCAAACCCAAGGGGCTTATAATGAAAGAATAAGAGGACTGATTAATTAGGCGTTGCAACTCGTAAAGCAGATTGTAAGGGGGATTTTTTTTTTTTATTATCTTATTACAGTAATAATTACAAAATTTTGCAACTGTAATTATAGTTACTATGCACTTGCTCTAATTACAATTATAAAAAATAATGTATACGACGATTTGTTCTCATTTGCAGATAATAATTATTTTATTAATAAAACCGTTACTTCTTGTAACTTTTGAAAATAATAAATTAAAATATAAAAAACTTTGCAACTCTATTATTACTCACAATTTTCAATCCAAATCCAGTAATATAATTTGAAGCAATTTTTATTATTACAATTTCACCTACAATAATATAAATTGCAACTACGACATTACTTGCAAGCATATAAACCGACCCTAAGTTCAACAAGGGTAATTTAGTAAATTGGCATATGAAAAATCCTGTATCAGTAATCCTTTTGGCGGGAAATTCTATTTGCACCCGGCATTTTACTCTTGACGTACGGTTTTGAAATTTATAAATAATTACAAGTTTGCCATTATTTTTTGGACTAAATTACCCTTATAAACTAAAAACTAAAACTTCTTAAAATTTGGAACTATGACTCATCGGTTTCCTCTTCTATTTTCTCTCTAAACCCTAAATAAATTTTTTTGGTATTTAATAAAAATACATCTCCTACAAAATCATCAATTTGATTTCATGACATCTTAAATTTTTTTATATTAACGTTCCTGAAAAGATTAAAAGAATTTTAAATTCTTTGATTTCACCGTGACAAGTGAAGTTCGGATTTGGAATTTGAGTTTGAGTTTTCTTATACAAATAGAAAATTCCAATATGAAATTGGTGTGAGAGAACAAATTTAAGATACAATTTGATTTTTTTTTTTAGGTTTTATACATATTTGTTTGAAATTTACTGTTAATTAGTTTTCTTTTATGAGGGAAACTTTGCTTGCTGGTCGGGTCACGTTTCTTTGGTCGGGTATTAATACCCGACCAAAATATTTGAGGAGAGATATTTTGGAAAAAAATTTGGGTGTAGAGAGTAAAATAATAGTATTTCAAAATAGGAATTTAGTGTAAAAAGTATCCAGGGCGCCAAGAGTAAAATGCAGTGCGCAAATAGAATTTCCCCCTTTTGGCTATACAAACCATTTTCTTTCAATATACTTTTTGTTTCTGCTTCATTCTGGCTCTAAACAGTTGTGGATAGTAATGGCATATCTAAAGAAGTTAGAGCATATTTGGTCCATCTATTGATAATGCATAATTAATACTAAACTTAATTTATTTTGATTTCAATTTTTTGAGGGAAATTTATTCTGATTTTCTTTTAATTTTCCTTTCTTTACGTGACTAGAGAAAAAGGGAAAAAGGAAAATAAGAGTTGAATATACTGTGCCGACAGAGGAAGAGGACATATAATGCGATGTACTAATTAAGAGACTATTGTAAGCTATCATCATCTTCACTTAATATAGGCACTATAATGAGTAATGAGAAGTAACTTTGGTCATGTGCCGGAACACTAGTTGGCAAAATGATCTCGCAGCACTACATGTTCTGGAAGAGCACTCGAACTAAAGTTATTTTTATTATTTTATATGTATTTGACTAGTATTTACATGATGAATTGGATTTTACGTTATATATTTACTTTTTAATCTAACTTCACATAATTCTTAGATGGAAGAAAAGTTTGAAGTAAAAATTATTAATATTTTATTATCTTGTGTCATTTCTTTTTTTTCTTTTTCTTTTTTTCTGATCACAAGAACTATAAGTAATTGTTTAAAAAAATAAAAAAGTAGAAGTATTATATATTAAATAGTTCTAATTTTGGTTTATTGTTTTTTAGAAGAAAAAAAATAGATTGAAAAGATCTATGGACCCTCCCTCTCCCTCTCGCTCTCCTCTCCCTCTCCCTTCTTTTTATGCAAATTCTATATACAGATCTCACTTGCTATTTATGGATTGTGGAGGACAGAAGGGGTTCATGCATGTGGAGAATATTTTTATAAGAGCTAAAATGATACATAAGGACAACCACCAAAAAAATAAAATAAAAAATTATATATATATATATATATATATATATATATATATATATATATATATATATATATATATATATATATATATATATATATATATATATATATATATAAAAGAATTTATGGGCACTATTAAGACATGGTGCTTGTAATACTATCTAAGATGACAACACGGAACTAGAATGGAGATTCATCTTTGTACCCCGAACATTCTGTAAAATAAGCGGTCCAGTGAGGTAATTGTTTACCGCTAGACTAGCGACTCTATCGGTACCATTTGTTGCAACCTAATCCACCTTGCCCACTTGCTTCAGGCAACCCCACAGAGGCTCAGGCTCCATCCATGTGACGTGGTGTCTTGCAAATCGAGCTCCTCCAGCTGGTCTCTTGCAGTGCGGTCTGCATCCATGTAGTCAGGTCACAGACAATTCGATTGCCTCTTTTATTTTCCTCCCATCACATTACATTTCAATGTACACCCTTATTGAAAACAAGGTGTCTTTTCTGACAGATCTCAACAAGTCAACAGTGCTGAAGCCACATGGCAAGGTGCCCCACTGCCCACCATCATCGGCTGGACTTTCCATAGCCATCTTTGCTGGCCAGCGACGCCGATTCGAGTCAGAGAATCTGTACGGGAGAGGGTCATCTCTGACCCTCCCCCGGTCAAGTTCAGAGAGAGGAGCTGGAAAGAGGAGAGGAGAGGAGACAAGCTTCAGTCCTTCTGTAAGACACTATCATGCACATTGTTGTTAATTAATTATGTAGGTGGAATATTGGAGATGGTGTTGGTGAGGCATGTGGTTTAGATAATTAGTTGCATTTGTACACTACATAAAACAAGCTTTGTTGGTGTTCATGCTGTATGGGAACTAACACCGCTCTTGCATAGAGCTAATGGGATTCTCTTGCAAAGTTAGTTGGTTTATGTTAAAAAACAATTCTAGGCACGCTCGAATCAATGTGAAGGTGTTGTTTTAGTAGCCAATTTGTGAGGTGAGCCTGAGTATGGTAAGGAATTTGAGGACAAAGTCAGCTTCAATCTTCCAAGTGCAAAAGTAGGGATTGCGAAAGAATGGGTCTGGACTTGTTACGTATAGGCATTTTGGCAAGAGCTAGGTCGATAGTTTGGATCTCTCAAATACAATTTCTCTGTGCAACTGGCAACATGCATCACGAGATTGAATGCCACTTGATTGATCGATAATCAGGGTGTTTGTTTGCTTGTTTGTTCGCCTGGTCTCCATTCTCAAATTGGTTAAGATTGATTATTCGATAGATTCATTCGAAATGATGAATCGTTAAGAATTTTGACTATTTGTCGGAGGATATCCCATATTTTTCATCCCTCTCATCATCATATTGCATGCCTGAAGAATTAGTCACATACCGTCAATATCTGTCAATATCTGTTTGGTGCAGGACAAAACAAAAGCATATACACTGCAGACCTAGTATATATATATATATCAACATAAAAGTGTTGTTTTATATAATAAACGAATGCAATAATATAATCTGCAATACATCTTTCTTTTTAGTAATTCTTGATATAATTTAAAAGGAATATTTACAGATTTGTCCATTAAATCTATATAAATTGTAATTTAGTTCCCAAAATCTTCATATTTAGGATTTAGTCCCTCAAATCCTTTAAGTTACTACAATTTAGTCCCCTAGTTTAAATTTTGGCTGATTTTTCCGTTTTACCCCTGATTTCCTTCACTTAATTCCCTTTCCTCTTCCTCCTCTCTTCTTAGTTCTTATTAGGTTCCCTCTTACTCTTCTCTTCTCTCTCTATTCATTTACTGGGTTCTCCCTCTCTGTATTGAAATCAAATGTATTATTCTCCACTAAATATATTAAACCTTTAAATCTCAATATAAATTCATTTATTAAGTTTTATCTCTATATTAGATAAATTCATTTATATGTTTAATACATTTAGTGGAGAATAATACAGTTGGTTTCAATATAGAGAGGAAAAACCCAATAAATGAATAAAGAGAGAAGAGAAGAAGAAAGGGGGAACCCAATAGAACTAAGAAGAGAGAGGGAAGAGAGAAGGGTAAATTAAGTGAAGAAAATCAGGGGTAAAACGAAAAAATTAGACTAAAATATAAACTGAAAGACTAAATTATAGTAACTTAATAGATTTGAGAGACTAAATCCTAAATATGAAGATCTGGGGGACTAAATTATAATTTATAAAAAGACATTTCGATCCGGCTCTACCCAAACTTTTTTGGTTCACCCCAACATTACCCACTTGTCCGACTGTTGCTAAGCAGTTTTTGGATATCAAACGGACCTCCCCAGATGGTAATCTTAATGTGGCCGATTTACCCTCTTTTGCAATCAGCTTCGCTACAGCGCCTGCAGCTCTAGCTAATTGTCCACCCTTTCCAAGTGTGATTTCTATGTTATGTATGGCCGTGCCTAAGGGCATATCGGTTGAAGTAGATTCTTCTTTTTTATCAATAAAAACCCCTTCCCAAACTGTACAAGCTTCTTCCAAAGCATACGGCTTTCTAGATGTATATGATGATATCTAGACAGATGGATCTTATATGAAGTACCACATGAGTGGATAGATAAGGTACAAATCTGTAAATATCCCAATTCAAAAACAACTAGACAAATAAGACATCTTTTTCGGTCACTGAAAAGCAAATATAGGATACTTATGTGTGTTTGAGATTCATGTTTGTAAGAGCACACAAATTTCAAAATGTATTTACAATAGAGCTGAGTTTTACCATTATTTCTCGGAGTTCAAAAAAATAAGAAAAAATTATCCTGCCTATAAGAACGAGATATCATATTTTGACAATCACTAAGCCATTTATCTACCAAAGAAAAGAGAAAAAAAAGAAAAAGCTCTTGAATATATTTTTCACCAAGGACTCTTATCTATAGCCGAACGGCCGGGGATTTTCTTCACTGCGTACTTGTCAGGCAGGAATGATAACGGGTTAAAGCCAGGCCGAGCCTTTTTAAAAATAATTTTCAACAGCGCAGTTAGAAATGTGGTTTTTATCGCTTGATGAGCCCAGCCCACTACGAAGGCCCAAAAGAAAGGTATCTGTTGCTGGCCCTCGTTCGTTTGTTGCACGAAAAACACAAGTTAGTTGGTAGTTTCCAAAGGAGCACACCGCTTCTCGTAGTGAGCCCACTATACAGTACTTTTTCGTTCGGCTTTCCGGCTTTCCGTTGAATAGTGGGCTCACTTGGAAAAATGGTGTGCTCCTAAGGAAACTCCCAGTTAGTTTCGTTTCTTCTTTTTTGATGTTTTCAATTTTTGTTTGCTTTTTCTTTTCTCGTCCCGTGTACTGAAATGGTATAAGGCGGGAAATTCTAAATGCGCACCATATTTTACTAGTGAGCACCATTTTCCCCAATGTTGTAAATCACTTTACTATATTCATAGTATGTGGTGCTCACTAGTAAAATATAGTGCGCATTTAGAATTTCCCGTAAAAGGCAATACAGAGAATGTGACACGTGACTTAGGCTGTGTTTGGTTTGAGAAAAATGGAAGAAAGAAAAAGAAAGATAAAAGAGAAGGAAAAAAATAGAAATTAAATTTTTCTTGATGTTTGGTTAGTAAGAAAATATTTTTTTTTCTTTCAAATTTTCTCTCAAACCAAACACTGGAAAGCATTTTTTTTTTTCTTTTCTTTTCCTTCATTTTTCCTCAAACCAAACAAAACCTTAGAGAGTATTTGTTTGCATAGAAGTAAAATGAAAGTAGTGAAAATAAGACTACTTCACTATTTGTTTGTTTGGCAAATAAGAGCATTAGATATTACTTCAATTACTTCATCTTTTCTCTTCCTCTCATTTTTTGTTGGAGGAACTCTTAAAACTTAATGAACTAGGTAAAATATTATTTTTTTATTGGTTTCTACTAATTACCATTCCAAACTATTTTCTTTTACATATATGAACCAAATAAAATAATAATATCTTGTTTTATTCAACTAATAAAATAATATTTCCTCCACTTCTTTCTTCTTAAAAGAGTAACAAACAAACAATGTAACTTCAAAAAATGTTCTCTTCCTAAATTTTCATTTTGGAACTAATTTCTTATTTTCTTCCTTTCATTCACTATTTTTTGTTTTGGAAGTAACTTCTTATTTTCTTCCTTTCATTCGCTACTTTGCACGAGCCAAATACAACCTTAATGGTTGCATTAAGAACATAGATCAAAACCCTAAAAAAGTGATATTTGACATGGGCAAAATTATTTTATATAGATACATCACTTGATTATAAAGAAATTTCATACGTTTGGGCATAAAAAACTAAACAAGTATATTAGATAAGTAACACTAAATAAATTATATATATATATATATATATATATATATATATATATATATATATATATATATATATATATATATATATATATATATATATATATATATATAAATAATATAAGTAACACTAAATAAATTATATATATATATATATATATATATATATATATATATATATATATATATATATATATATATATATATATATATATATATATATATATATATATATATATATATATATATATATATATATATATATATATATATATATATATATATATATATATATATATATATATATATATATATATATATATATATATATATATATATATATACAAAATAACCATAAGTATTTTGACCATAAAATGATACCCGTTTTAGCGGTATTTTAAGGGAAAAGAAAAGGAAAAAAAATGTCTTTATTATATAGTTAACTCTATATATATATATATATATATATATATATATATATATATATATATATATATATATATATATATATATATATATATATATATATATATATATATATATATATATCCAAAATAACCATAGGTATTTTGACCATAAAATGATACCCGTTTTAGCGGTATTTTAAGGGAAAAGAAAAGGAAAAAAAATGTCTTTATTATATAGTTAACTCAAATACGAGTCTCACTTGTTGTCTCCTTGCTACATGATGTAGTAGAAAATTCAATTAGACTTATCTCAAGCAACATCATTCTTCACTGAATTGTAAGAGGTTCTAAATTTAACTCACAATGGAGACTCGGTTTGACTAATATTGCAGACAAATATGTGTGTGAGAGTTTGAATAGTAAAAAAATGTATAGAATGCTGTCTCAAGCAACACGCCCTTTTTTTTTTGGAAAAGAGATTCTTCGAGAACCTTGGAGAAACAGAGTATATTCTGTATTACAATGTGGGAAACCAAAAGAGCTTAGGTTTTAATGTGAATGGTTTCACTTTTTGAGGCTATACGCATATCATCTGCTTTTTCTTTTCCTTTTTTCTTTCCTTTTTCCTTCCTTTTTCTGGTTGTGTACAAGTTACGACAATATATCATCTGTTTGATTGTGCTATTCAAGAGATTTAAACTGCAATGCGCAGTTATGGTACAACAATATACCTTTGGATGTGGGATATTTCTATATCCAGGATTAGTCACTAACCACCGACAAATACTACTATTAATAATTGCATCCAAATGGATTAAGCATTTTTTTTAAAAATATCTGCTGCTTAGTGAAGGGAATGCATAACTTACATGGCTTGCTTATGTAGGTAACTCATAAACCAATAAATTGGCCAAAAAAAAAATAAAAGCTTTCCGGAAAGGAATACAACCGACTAAAGATATATGCTGGAATGGACTAGAATATAAACTTGGAAATAGATAACGAATCTCTTCCTGGAAAGATATATGGTGTTATCTAATCCCTTTATAGACTTTATACCCAAGGGCATATGATAGAGAAGCGAACAAATTGCTACAATTAGGGACATGCGACACAGGAATAGATGGAATTTCAAGACAGGAAATATATTGTCTGATATGGAAAGAAGACAAGTAGATGCGCTGAAGCATATGATTCACAATGTATCACCTATACTGATGGAAAACGATACACCAATATGGAGATGGAAGAGAGGAGGAATTTTTTCTGTAAGTTCGGCATACTCTCATCTTGTGGATGGGGGGCTACGAATGGAAAACTGGAAATCAATATGGAAGACTACGTGTCTGTTGAAGGTCAAGGCATTTATATGGCTCCTCTTGAAAGATGCGCTGCTTACATGGCCTAACATACAGCGCAGAAGGTGGAACGGACCGGGGGTGTGTGCGCTATGTGGCTCGGACAGTGAGGTCACTCCACACTTATTCCTATCTTGCACCTTTTTAAGGGAGATTTGGCAAAAAACCGCTATATTAACTAAAGTACATCTCGATATGACCGCAAACTATGATATCTGGCAGCAGGGACATGTGCAGGGTAATAACAGAAGGATATGATATAAGTTCGTAGCGGCAGTCTGTTGGAACATATAGAAAGAAAGAAATAGTAGATTATTTACGGACACTGCGCATACAACTAGGTTTTGTTCGTATACCATAACTAATGATGTTCGCTTGTGGATAGGAAAGGCTCCAGAAGACAGGCTGCAGCAGAAACTAGGATCACGGGAGATCATTGCTGCTCTGGAGGAATAGGTTTTTGATGTTACTTTAAAGGCTAGTAGGGTAAGACTAGAGAGATTGATATAACTTTTTGTAAAATACTTATGATGTTCGTAAACTAAGGTCCATGAGACCATGATGTGGTCACTCAACCGCAAACTTTTTGTATTTTTTCGGTTCTATTATTGACTTAGTAATGGAGTGCGGAGGACATTTGTTCATCGTTTCTACTTCAAAAAAAAAAAAATAATAATAAAATAAAAGCTTTCCCCAAAAATATATGTTTCTAATACTTGTGTTATGTCAATTTATATAGATCCTAATGCACTATCAAAAGTGCATAATGGCAGAAGAGATTCTAGAGATTCTTGGTTCACATAAATATCTTGTATCACAAATTTAGAAGCAGCAAGTGCCGCTATAGCACGGAGTAATATTGACATGTATTTCCTACTTTTTTTTCCGACATCGTTTCATACGAATTTGCCAATGACAAAAAACCTAGCCTATTTATTTTGGAGTTGATTGATTCATGAAAAGTGATTTGAAAAGAAGAAGGAGTATACTTTTTATTGATTGGTTCATAGAAATTGCCAATTAAAAGTTGTTCTCTTTCTTACGTGGTATATAAACTTAGTGGATGGATTCAGCGCTTTTTGTGCTAAATCCGGTTGAAAGTAAGGAGGGTATTATTTTTGGGCGAGATAGGGACTGATTGGTTAATGGTAATCTTTCTCTATTTTTTATAGATTTTTTTTCATACTACTTTCCATGAAACAATCAATAAAAAGTTAGAAGTAACATTTTATTACCACTTTTCATAACATAATCGAGAAAATGAAAAGTTATTGGATCCCACCACAGTCTATTTTTCATTTTTCACTTTCCATAAACCAATCAGTCCCTTAAGTATTGAGATTTTGTTCCTAATTAACTTGATATTTATAAGCAATGAGAGATTTAATACTTTTATTCATTAAGAATACTTCTTTTGCTTTTTTGTCCTTTTTCTTGGCCGAAGGTTATACTTCTTACTATTTATCTTTTGCAATCAGTCAATAATGTAAATTGCGAAAACAAACATTCTACTTCATAAGTGTAGATTTTTCTTCAAACACTCTACTTCATAAGTGCAGATTTTTCTTCAAAACCACTTGCAATAGTTGTAGGGTTTTTGAAAAAGAAATGCCAGACGGCTTCTCAATGGAAGAGGACGTGGACGATGACGCACCACCCGGTGATGGCGATCTACAAGGTAGATGCAACATCTCTAGTTTGATAAAGATTCACGGGTTAAGCCGTGCATCCCATTGTTGCTTCTTGAGATTATGATTTTAAAGCCTGAACTCTTACTAGTGGTTGTGTAATGAAACTATGTTGTAATATGTATTTTGCTACTCTATTTTGTATTTTGTATATGTTCGGTTAAGCTAATTTAATGGAACACCGGGTGACTAGCCCACCATTTTTAAATAAAAAAGAATAGTTGTAGGGTTAAGAATTGTATATAAAATCAGCAAACTCGGGGCAAAATTTACACACAGTTCTACTCTCCTAAATATTTTTTTCACGGAACTGTCAACCGTTTCAGAAACCAGAGACCACTAATTGTCGATGGTTTCCTTCAAGCTGCAACAAAGAGGCTGAACATTGACGATTCATCAAGAAGCTAAACAGCTCCTTGTCCATATCTTTAGAGCCTCCTCTGCACCGAAGAATCGTGAGAGCGTCGTCCAAGAAAGCCGCATTACATGGCAATACGATCGGCCCATCACCCTGAAGTCCAAACTCATCTTCGGACATCCTGAGCAGCTCTGTGAATACATGGCTCTTGAGGTACTCTAGAGGAACCATGAATCTCCTCCTCTCTGCGCTGTACACGATGAAGTGGCCCTTGTCCGCAACTGAAGACACTCCTCTCTTCATTGCCTTCTCAATTAGCTAGCCTCCTTGGACTGATCATCGTGGCTTTGTTTGTTTCAAGTTAAGAACAATTGTTTTCAACTGCGCGAGGAACTGCAGTGAGGCTTAACATATATAAATAGGGGATGAGTGATCCTCCTTGGCTGAGCTGTAGCCTTCGCCATGCTGGGCTGGAGGGGGAGCACTAGCATGTGCTTTGGCGAGTGAAAGAGACTTGTTCTAGCTTCTTGTTCAGATTTAGTTGGCGAATTGGTTCATGGAAAGGAGATGATGACAAGCAATTGGTTGAAATTTCAATTCTCATGCATTCATTTGCTTGAGGCAAGCTACTAACATGTCGGGTCCATGCCATTTACTCGCATCGGATGCTCAAAGTGATTAGGGCCTGAAATACATCAAAGGAGGCAGGCAAAGGTGGTTGATATTTACCTGGCCTCACTCGTTGCAAGAACTTGCATTTAGTTCATTTCCTTGTATGGCACTTGTGTTTAGCGGTACTAAAACGGTACGATAGAGTGCAATTATTTTTTGTATCAGCGCCGGCAGCCATGTGCCCCTAGTTAGGATCCACCATTCGTCACTCCGAACTATGGTTAGTGCTAGCGTTAGGTTTGGCACCACCATAATTGGTGATGTAATGTTCCAAGTAATATTTCGAAAGTTTCGATGATATATCTTATTTTTTGATAGAAAATGACTGACGGATACCTTAAAAGCAAGTGCACAAAACCTTTCATGATAAAGAGCCATACAATCAGAGAATGCATTGAGGTCAAAACAGAAAGCAAGCATAAAACTAAGAAGTCAGGCTAATTGACTGGATTTAGTTCAAAAGGGAAAAAGATTTTTTAGAGTTTTTTTTTTTTTTTTATAGATCTACAGGAGAGAACTCAGATTCTTCCAATAAATAAAAAGTGCAACATATTTAAATCGAACTGAGATTTGTAGTGGTGGAGGAACCGGATCGAGTTATTAGATAAGAAGAGATTTAGCATCATGTGACATGTCCAGGTCTGCCAGAAAAAGCTTTACTTCTAGACCGTATCTCCAAATAGTTGAACGAGCAACTCATGAATACAGTTAGTTCAAACGAGCCAATTACTTTAACGCATTCAATCAGTTTTTTGAGTAAGAATCACAACATTATCTAATTATCTCTATTATGACAATAGACGGATCTTATCACAACATAACATTATCCATATCATGATACTGAAAAGGAATTTCAAGCATAGATATTTACAGTAGTGTGATGCACGCCAAGACTTAGATAGAATTACCCTTTAAGAGCAAAAGAGAGCGCAACTCACTATAACTAAGATTTCAAAATAAAACCGTGTATAATAGCTATGGGACAACAATAATTACAACAAAAGATAAAGCTCTCTCTCGAACTTCTAGTAATTGGCTTGCTCTTGAAAATAGGGATCGATTATCAATGGATCTATCTTATCTTCCGTTGTGCTATCTTTGATACCTGAGAGTGTATCGGTAACTCAGAGTCAGAACTTGCAAGGATAATTTGAGCACGTGGATAGAAAAATTATATGAATTAAAATTATAGTAATGTTGATGAAAACTTTGAATACAAAAGTAAAAATGGAAATAATACTTAGTGTACAATTGGTTACGAGTATTTGGTGTAAAACTATATTATTACAAATTATCATGGAACAATATGGTAAGTAAACTTATTTTTATTACTTGCTTAATATGGAATTGACTGATTGAATGAGTCCCGTGTGTTATGAAAGAATATTGTGTATATCAAGTACTATGACCATAATATTGACCTCTCTTGAAAAGCCGCATCACTAGTTTCATTGTTCCGTACATGTCCGGGGCCATAGCTAGACTATTGATCTTCCTCGAACCAACCCTGCCGCCGCCAAATATAGACAGAGCAATGGTGCAACCTAACATCAGGATATACATCCTGAGCAACATAGGACGTCCACGACACCTTTCTCTATCATTTAGTTCTTCCATACTCTAATTGTTTTCATTATCATTGACCATGCAAGAACCTGTTACAAGCGATCGAGTAAAAGTTGTCGAAAGATTGATATTAGTAGCACAGTATAAGTAAGCTAACTTCTTTCATTAACAAGAGTTTATTATGAGTTTTGACAATTGAGCAAGAGTTCACTAATTAAAGTAGTATTTAAATCATGCAAATAACATGAAGACATAGTTTTCACACAAACCTTGCTGTTATAAGAAGCCCGCAAAAGAACTGTGAGCTATAGGAGCTTTGGCGAACCTCGCTGCCGTACTTTTATCATCATGCAATAACAGAGACTTCAAGTCCTTATTTGATAAGGTTGCGATGAAAATAAGAACAGTAACTTAAATGAAAGTTGTAGAAAACTATTGTATCTTAGACTCGGATGGGCTTAATCGAGGCCTGGGATGAAAAGATATGGTGGTTTCACTGAGTTTGATGTGTAAACCACGACTGCATAATAAGTTTAGTTTCGAACTATTCTTTAATAA
Organism: Dracaena cambodiana; assembly: GCA_036321105.1. Lineage (NCBI taxonomy): Eukaryota > Viridiplantae > Streptophyta > Magnoliopsida > Asparagales > Asparagaceae > Dracaena > Dracaena cambodiana. The sequence continues at coordinate 10,508,792 of JAYEPQ010000004.1, read as the reverse complement.
GAACAAAGTGAGAATTGATTAAGATAACAAAAGGAAAATTATATATGTTTGAATTATTTTTCTGAAGAGTCCAAAATAGTCCAGTCTAAGTTTAGGATAAAAATTGACAGAGGTTTTATGCGAATTGTTGTGAGAATTCACATAATTTGCCACTGCTTTCAACATTTTACCTGTATAAAAGGCCTAGACTATTTATTTATTCCCGAGATCTTGTTCCTCATCAACCTTATATTTATAAATAATTAGAGATTTAATTTTTACTTTTTTAAGAATACTTATTTTTTTTTCCTCCAAAAGTTATATTTCTACTATTTATCTTTTGCAATCAGTCAGTAACATAAACTGCGAAAACAAACACTCTACTTCATATATCAGTAGATTTTTCGTCAAAACCACTTGCAATAGTTGCAGGGTCAAGAATTGGATATAGAATCAGTAAACTCACGGGTAAATTTACAGAGTTTTTACTCTCCTAAAAAAAAAAAAAAAATTCAAGGAACTGTCAATCGACTCAGAAACCTGCAGAGACTACTACATGCCGATGGTTTCCTTCAAGCCCCAATAAAGAGGCCGAACAGTGACGATTCATCAAGGAACTAAACAGTTCCCTCTCCATATCTTTAGAGCCTCCTCTGCACCGAAGGATCGTGAGAGCATCATCCAAAAAAGCCGCATCACATGGCAATACAATCGGCCCATCACCATGAAGCCCAAACTCATCTTCGGACATCCTGAGCAGCTCTGTGAATATATGGCTCTTGAGGTACTCTAGAGGAACCATGAATCTCCTCCTCTCTGCGCTGTACACGATGAAGTGGCCCTTGTCCGCGACTGAGGACGCTCCTCTCTTCATTGCCTTCTCAATTAGCCTCCTTGGACTGATCATCATGGCTTTGTTTGTTTCAAGTTGAGAACAATTGTTTACGACTGTGCAAAGAACTGCGGTGAGGCTTAAGCTATATATATAGGGGATGAGTGATCGTCCATGGCCGAGCTGTAGCTTTCAGCATGGCGGGCTGGAGGGGGAGCACTAGCATGTGCTTTGGCGAGTGAAGTAGACTTGTTCTAGCTTCTTGTTCAGATTTAGTTGGAAAAATTGATTCATGGAAAGGAGAAGATAACAAGCAATTGGTTAGAATTTCAATTCTCATTCGTTTGCTTGAGGCAAGCTACAAACATGTCGGGTCTATGCCATTCATCACTCCATTCATCACTCCGAGCAATAGTTAGTGTTAGAGTTGAGTTTGGCACCACCATAATCATAGTTAGTGTTAGAGTGATGTAACGCCCCAAGTTATATCCGATAGTTTCAACTGACATGTCTCAATTTTTTTTTTTTTTTTATAGAGTTTTTTTTTTTTATAGAGAATTACTGGCGGATATCCTAAAAGCGAGTGTATAAAACCTTTCATAATAAAAAAATCATGCAATCAGATAATAGACTGAGGTCAAAATAAAAAGCGAGCAAAAAGCCTAAAAGTTGGGATAATAGACTGGATTGAGCTCAAAAGGGGAAAAAAGATTTATGATAGTTACTTCATTGATCCGCAAGAGAGTACTTGGGTTCTCTCATAAATAAAAAGTATATCATATCTGAATCAAGCCTAGGTTCACAACGATGAAGAAACCAGATCGAGCTAGTAAATGAGAAGAGACTTTGTATCATGAAACTTGTCCAGATCTACCACAAAAAAACTTTAATTTTCGACCGTCTATCTAAGGGACAGTTGAACTAGTGACTTATGAATGCACCCGGATCAAACGAGCCAATAACTCAAATGCATTTGGCCAGTTTTTTGAGTAAGAATCACAGCTATTTTACCTTCTCCATGACAACAGATGGATCTAATCATGCTACAATCCATAATATCACGTAACATTATGTAGATTTTCAAGCATAGATGTTTATAATAATATGTTACACCTCGAGACTTGGATATAATTACCCTTTAAGAGCAAAAGCGAGAAACACTCTGTACAAAAGATTTCAAAACAAAACCGAGTATATAATGCTAAGAAAAAAAACGTAATAACAACAAAAGGCGAATCTCCTCGAACTTTATCAACTAATCAACTGTTGGATTATATGTGGCGGTTACTAATTCTCTGGTTGCAGATTGAAGCATACAGAATTGTTTTAGATTAATACAAGAGGGCAGAATTGTAGTTAATAGATTTACTACACAGAATTACTACTGTTATTTTGCAGGAAATGAATTCTGTAATTAGGTTTCTGTATTCTGTACTCAAAACAGAAATAAATTTGGAGAATAAGAATTATGGCTTATTTAATCTCTATATTTGCGTTTTGAATTAGAAGAAGACTGTTTACAGAGAAAACTATCTAATTTTTCCTTCTTTATCTAGTTTACTTAACCTAAAGTGAATAAAGAAGAAACTGGATTATGAAAAACCTGTTTAAGATACTTGCAGGAAGACTGGAAGACCACTGGAAGATGACAGGAAGTAGATCGGATGAAGATCGAGGCTAGTGTTGGACACTATCTCCTTAAAATCGATTTGTCCTCTACTGTTTGCTTCTGGATTTCTTGGACGTCGATCTCTCAGGATACAACGATCGATCTGCAGAGGGAAGCAAGCCGCAATCCCTCTGCTCTGGCGAATCTGATAAAGGTTCTCTTTGGTTTATGTAATGCAGGACTGGAGACTTATTGAATGGAACAGAACAGAGATTTTCTGTAGACAGAAATTCTGGAACTTCTGTCTGCAGAAGAAGAAATGAAACAGAAAAGAAAAAACGTATGAATGAAACTCTGAACCCAGACCCTATTTATAGATTTTCAACAGTCGCAACGGTTGGGTTTTCAACAGTCGCAACAATTGGCCGTTTCAACAGTTGTGACCGTTTAACGGCCGCACAGTTGTGACCGTTTAACGGCACCCGTTGACGGCGGCCGGTGACTGTTGGACCGCCGACCGTTGGACTTCAACGACTCTCGACTGACGGGGCGGGTGCAGGTCGAATCCATTCAATTCTGAACCCAATAGAGGCAACCCGAATCCAATAGGACCAAAAATCAAAGGCTCCTCAGCTCCTCTAAAGTGCCCATTCGCACACGCGCGTGCGCGTGCGGTGCGTAGCACCACCCGTGGTGCTCAAAATTTTCCTCTTCTTACATAAGCAAAGTAAAGAAGCAAGCTACCATATTTAAACTCACATCCTTACAATTCTCTATCCAATGTGGGACTATCTTTTTATCTTCCATTTTTATTCCTTTGCTATGTACTCATCTTTTGAAGCCAATTTCAATTGACTTAATTCATTTAATTTGAACTAGTGAATTGACTCAATTTAAGATTCAAATTAGTGAATGAATTCAACATCAACCTCGTCATCCCTTATGCTAGCTCCGATGCTTAGACATATGGAGGTAACCCATTTCCGTTCTTGGTGGTATCAAAATGCCACTGTGTCTGGATATCTTATCTGTCTCTCCGGGAAAATGAATATCTCCAGAAAAGATTTTCAGTTCAATACTTTTTTTTTTTCTCTCCACTCGGACTAATCCACCTACTCGGCTTCTTGTATTTGTATTTAAAGCGAGTTGTGTATCTACTCCAATGATACTATTGTTCCGGACCATTATAGACGAAGATCCGGATAAGATATGCACCTCTTCGGGAATAAAAAAAAACCGATCTACTTTCATTTGAAAATAATTTGAGCACGTTGATAGTAAAGGGCATGAAATAAAATTATAGTTATATTGATGAAAACTTTGAAAGCAAAGGCAAAATAGAGATAGTACAAGTGTGAAACGATCATAAGTATTTGGTGTAAAACTAGATTAACTCTGATTGCGCCACGAGTCAAAATATAAATATATTTTCTTCATGTTATACCCACCCCAAGCACGGCCCTTCCAATAGTAAAGCCCTTCAATTGATGCAACAGGTGTTTTTGTCTCGCTATTTTACCAATATGGATGCTCAAAACAGACAACAATCTCAAACACCAGCAACTGATCATCAAATACGTTGCTCCACCAGACGATAGAAACCCTTAGCTCAGTAAACGGGCAACAACATGAGCAGATTGAAAATCTGCCCATTTCCGGACTCTTACACTGGCTCATTGGCTGCCATCAAGCATAAAGACTCCCAGAATATTCATTTTACAAGAAAAAACTTGAACTATATGTATAACCATTACTTTGTTATTCTCGATTAGATCTCCCAGACGTTCTAGCAACAAATGGAAAATAAAATTGTATTTCAAATGAATAAGAAATAAATGATTTATGTCAAAGCCAAAAGGGAAAATGAACTAGAAAGCATATATGAATTGTTAACTATTTCCTTCACAGGGTAAAGAAAATGATGAGCACAGATCTACGAACATGGAATGAATGAAAGTCCTCTCCACATCATTACGTTCTCCATAGAAACTTCATTAAAGGGCAATGCTATAGGCCCATTGCTCTCCAATCCAAACTCAATCTCCAGACATTTCAAGGAGCACTCTGAATGTGTTGCTGTCGAGCTATGCCAAGGGAACCATGAACCGTTTCCCCTCAGCAGTTTACACGGCCTTTATCTGCAACTGATGTAGAACATGCTTATAAATTGTTCATTGATGAGATTTCTCTTCTCATCTTCAGGATAAGACTCATCGAATTGAGAATGTTTCAGGTTGGGAAGATGCACTTCTTTAGCTGCAAAGCGTATGAACTCTGGTTGTTGTAATTGTCTAGATGGTCTGAATGCAGAGCAAGTAGTACTCCCTCGCTTATATAAGCAGTACAGTATTCCAAGGCCAAACCGTTGCGTCGACTGTGTTGGCTCCGATAGAGAGCAATAAACTCAACTATGGTAGCTATATATTTGGTCTACAAATATGTATTTCACTCCTGATCATAAATACCAAGCAAATCAAGACTCGATGGGTCGGGAAAAGGGAAAATTTACTTCGAGGACTGAACTTGAAAAGCATCTGCAAAGTAACAATCACGAAATTTTCATGTAAGAAATGAAACTATTCAGACATTACATTGAATACACATTCATTTGCCTATTAAATTTGAGTTATGATTTTTAGACAATTTTTTGGTTAACGCCAGTAGCTTTCTTCAGGTATCAAATTGGTGCCAAAACTTTGAAGGACAGACACAACCTTATATCAAGGATTCTTTATTAGCTAAATTTAGTATCTAGCTTGATTTATTTAAGTATAGGCGCCTTGTACCTAAATAAATGAGAGATCTCCAAATAGAGAGTAATGCCTTTTAACTAGTATCTATACACACATCTTAACCAGCTAAACTGTGTGCTTGCACATTCCTTCCTTTTTCCTTGTTCTGTGTTGCAAATTTTAAAATCTATCTGGTATATGCAACTCAAAGACAGCCATGGCCCTCAGAGGACCAAACTGTACCTTTCTTTGTTGACATGGAGAGAAGGCGGACGCATGTGCATGTGTTGATGACAACTTAACTCCCATATCTCAATGTTTCTATATAGAGAAATTGGTTGTCTGTGGAGGATAAATCAGATCTTAATGGTTGAAAAAAAAAAAAAATCTCCTTCAGCTCTAAGAGGTAAGGCATGTCTGCTTCCCTCAATAATCTTCCAAATGGTCATTTAATTGAATTTTATGAAAACTGACCTAAATAGGACCGGGCAAGTTGGTAGCAAGATAGTCCCTCTATTGAATGTATTTTGTGGTAGATAGATATTCGGTAGGTACAAGCAACTGTTAGGTTTGTATCTCGCATATATTGAGTACCAAGATGTGATCAAAATCACAAGGAGTCCCAGTTGGAATTGGGTTAGAAGACCAGAGTTCTAATTGGATTGGAATACCAATTAGATGGTGATAGTGTTATTCTAATAAGATTAGAATAGGAACACTATATATATCTCTTATATGTGATACGAGAGATGTGAACAATTGGCTGAGAGATATATTTCTATTATTATGAAAGATACGAGAGTAGAGAGATACTTGGATTTCTTCTTGTAACCCATTTTTCTCATAGTAGATATTTCTCTCGTTGCTCTCGTGGACGTAGGTTGAACTTAGTCGGCCGAACCACGTTAATTCTTGTGTTCTTCTTGTGTTGTATTATTTTTTTCGTCTCTGCGATCTCGATAGGGGATTCGATCCCCAACAAGTGGTATCATAGCTATGATTATGGATCCAGAATTGAGATCGCGAGATGGTGGATCTGATATCGAGTCGACAAAGTTGATCAGTAGAGGTATCAAGGGAACTACATCAAGAGTAAGAAGACGAAAAAAAAAAAAAAAATTTAGCCCCGGAAATTAGGGCCGGCTAGCCGACGGGTGATTGGCCGGAGCGCATTAGGTGCTAGGCCGGAGCACAACCGGCGCTTTGCCGGAGTGCACCGGGACAGGCGGCGCAGCTACACCTGCGGCAATCGGTTGCTGTCGGTGGGAGGTCTTCGCGCCTGATCGGGGCACCAGGACCTGGCTGCCGTGCACAGCAGACGTCGTGCCCTGGCCTAGTAAACGCAATGCCCAGGGTGTGCGCAGGGCGAAGCATTTGCATCGAAGCGCGGGCGGCGCGACCGCCGATGCGTGGCATAGCACTGGCCGGCGCGTTTGCTGGCTGTAGCGCATACTCGTCAGGATTCACCGCTTGCCCAATCGGAGCAGCTACTCTAGGTCCAGGTGGCACCGGCGACAGACACGGGCGTGAGGCAGCAGATGCAGCAAGAGGTCGTGATTTTGGAGATCTGATTCTTCTGAATTTTGGAGTGGGTGTTTGGCCCAAACACAAAACACAAGATCTACTTTGGAATCATGTGTCCACATGAGGCATGATTTGTTGTTGGCTTCAGAATAGCAAACACCAAAAAGAGTGGCTGAGATGGATTCTAAGGTGCAGATCGACTGTTACGGTTGATCGGAGCGTGGATCGAGGAATCGATATCCGATTAAGGTGACTCAGGAATCGAATCCTATGTTTTTCAGCATTCCGGATGTAGTGGTGGATGCGGATTGGGCAAAATCCACTGTTTGGAGTAGATTTTGTGCAGACCAGTAGTGATCGACGATGATCGATGGATTGATATTGACCGAGATGATCGATGGTCGATATTTGGTTGATTGCACGATGATGAAGTATGGCGTGGTACTTCATGTTGATGAATACGGTTACTTCGTGACATGATAAAACACATGGTAATATATAATCATTTGTCTCTAGAGTTGGTTATAGATTTTAGATAAAGATAGAGTACGGTGTATCAATCACTTTTCTGTAATGCACAACATGATAAGTGATTGTGAGTACTCAAGAGATCCAGGTGTTTTGACCGATATGGAATACGGTGTAGCGATTATGAGCGCTTGGTGAAAAGCGTGGTGTAGTAATCGTGAGTGTTCAAAAGAGTACGATTTAGTTATCATGAGTGCTTGGAAGAGAGTATGGTTTAGTGATCATGAGTGCTCAAGTATAGAGACGGTGATGATTATATAAATTATTCCCGGTCGGTGGAGCATTGTGATCATGCGGTGGATATCTGCAAAGTGGATAGCGAGAACAACGGAGTTTTCTAAGATGCATGGCTTATCGGATACGAGCCAAGATGGAGATTGTTAGGTTTGTGTCTCGCATCCGTTGAGTATCGAGATGTAATCAAGAATCACAAGGAGTCCCAGCTGGAATTGAGTTAGAAGATCAGAGTTCTTATTGGATTGTAACACCAATTAGATGGTGATAGTGCTATTTTAATAAGCTTAGGATAGCAACACATATATATCTCTTATATGTGATACAAGAGATGTGAACAATTGGCTGAGAGATATGTTTCTGTTATTATGAAAGATGCGAGAGGTAGAGAGGTACTTGGATCTTTTCTTGTAACATATTTTTCTCATAGTGGATATTTCTCTTATTGCTCTCGTGGACGTAGGTTGAACTTGATCGGCCGAACCACTTGTGTTACTGTTGTATTGTTTTTTTCGTCTTTGCGATCTCGATAAGAGATTCGATCCCCAACAGCAACTTGGTAGTTCTGTGCTAGGAGTAAAAAGCATGAGATATCAGTAACTTGTAACTTATCCAGGATCATGGGGGCGTTGCTCATTTCCATCACAGGAACATATGTGATAAGGAAGTTGTTGGAGAAATATTTTGATGTTAATTATAAAATTTAATCATGCTTTTTATAAAAATATATACTTGTGATATAACCAAAGAGTAAAAAATGAATAGTAATATGAAGGAATCAAGTCAACATAACATAAATAGCAAAGACCTAATGTCAAAATCCATGATGGCAACATATTATATATCAACGTCGTAGAAGAAAAAAAAAAATTCCTCCTTCGATAGCAAAACCCACATTCCCCCACTTTTTATTTAGATCGGACTTCATGGCTTTTGATCCTCGTTCCATGCTACAAGGATCTAGTGGTATCTTAAGAGTCACGAATCATGCTCAAGAAAATAAAGTGGCATCTTAAGAATTCTTGGACTCTTTTTGCCAACTGTCTAGCTTTTCACCGAATAAGACTTTAATATGGCCCTCAATAAACACCAAGTTCAATGTTTTGAAGCGTTCACACTCACAGTTGAACATCAATCACCTTTTCAGCAGTCACATTGTACTAATAATATACAGCCTCGCAATCTCTTGAAGTATGGTAAGCTCTTCACAGGGTTCCACCCAAATATCTGATGCATTTCGTAAGCTCAACAGCTTATGTTCCTTGGCTGATTCTACAGACATATATTGTTCTAACCGTAGATTCAAAGTGACTTTGAATCACGATTTAAGTGGAAATAGTCATAACTCAACCAGCCAAGAACAAAGTGTTATTTCCTTCCTTCTTCTTCCCACTTGTTTTCTGAAAAATTCTAGATCTGTCAGGTAGCTGCTTGGGTCTCAGAGGACCAAACCATACCTCAACAGAGAGGGATCAGAGCCATGTGCACGGTGGATGAGAAGATTACCTCTGGTAGCACAATGTTTGTATTTTGTTAAGCAATTGCTTTATGGAGGGTAGATCAGATCTAAAGGGTTGAACGCATGTTCTTCTTCAGCTATAAGTGTTGATACATGTCTGCTCAATTATATATCTTCCAATAAATTAAATTATACAAAAAATTGGCCAATTAAGACAAGACAAGTTGGCAAATCTCTGAAGACTATGAGGGTGGTTCTACGATGAATTTGTGAAAGCTATTAAATAGGTACAGTGAACATTAATATTTTGTATTTCTCTCTTATGGATAAAGGTTGAATAGAATGGGTATTAGCATCATTTCTTGGAAAAAGGCCACTCGTTTCCAACATGGATACATGTCATAACAAAGTAAATAATTGTGTAAAGTTAATTCTTGAATTTTGAACATTTCCTTCTATACATATTCCAAACAGAGAGAATTAGCGGACTAAATCTTCTTTGTTGAGACTATTATCAGATTACGACCATCTCCCGTTTGTTTCAACTCACTTGACTCGTTAATACCCAACAAAATTAACTGCAGATGACAAAATTAGTGATAAATCCTTCCATCTGCACCTACAAATTCCTAATAGAAGATTTTCACAATTGATTATTTTGGATTTCCATTGTTCCATCCTATGTAGAACGGACACTTCTAGTATGAAGCCGTATCTGTGCTGGATACACAATCCATTGTACTTTTTAGAATTAGCAATGCGTCAGCATGTAGTGTCTATCTCTGCATTTCAGTCCATGTCAGCATAATAATAGTGAATTCTGACAAATAGTAAGACTCTTTCCTCTCCTTTCTATCTTTCCTCTGAGAAATAAGCTACGACCTGTAAGCATATACATGAGTGTTGTAACCAAAGCCACAGGGTATTGGACATGACAATTGTCCAAAATCCAGATACGAGAAACTGAAATTGTTACTGTTAGAATAAAAAATAATATACATTACATAAAAAATAATATACATTACATAGAGTTTATACTCATAAATATTAAACTATAACGCTCAACCAGTATCTTCAGAGTTGAGAAGGTATCAGAGCTTCAATTGTGATCCAAGGGGAGTAATATGTTAAATGTTTGTTGAGAATCACAACTTGTCCCGCATTGAAAACATCAATTTCAGGTGATGAAAATAATATAAAGTTGGGATACCTATCATTTTAACTTTTGATCACAATAGGTCTCAATCCATATGACGTCCTCACTGATTTGTCTTCTTAAAGAGGCATGTTCCATTCATAAGTTATGTTTAACTCATATAGGAACTAGGTTGTTATTAATGTATGAAAGAACCTTCTTTTATAAAATGATCTTAAAACAATTTGTCTGTAAAGCGGCCATAACATAATTCATCTGATTCATAATTTAACTCGAATAAAGGTTAACATATTTGTAAATATCAGACATGAAGATGCATGGATGTTGCATCTAGCGAGTCGGACACGCCAATTTTTGGTTGGTAAGTATCCTGCATATCTTAGACAACAAGTAGTACTAGTGTAGCTGCCACAGCATGTATTAGCATCTCCCAGAAAAAAATTTATGTGAAATAACTCATCCCTTAGAAAGAATGAAAGCTTAAGGGCTGAAAATTGTTATGATGTTTATATACTACAGATGTGATTAATTTCACCAATTACTTTAATAAGACCTTACATTCTAAAATACATGGAACGCTATAAAACCTAAAAACTAAAAAACTTCTCTTTGGTTTGTCACTTGATTCTTTCACTAATTCTTCAACCACCAAATTAATTCATATGAAATAACCATAAAAATTAAGAGAAATTTTAAGACATAATGAATCCCAGGTTATCGTACTATAGGCATAGAACTAATAAAATAAAAAAAATTCCTAAACATGGAACATGGTTGGCAGATACACATGAAGTGTGGTTTTTTAGTTACCTGGATCATGTGAAGAACATGCCTGAGGCCACAAAAAACATGATTAATAAGTCTTCATCCTTCACATCACTTCAAGCATTTTATGTGAGAGTATTGTGGCTTTGCTTTCATATGGAAATTCCTGACTGAAGAGTGTAGTGCAGTAAAATAAATTCTCTATAAGGAAACCCACAGATGGGTATTGGTCAATTTACATAGCTGTCAGCAAAAAAATACACTAATCCCATAAATTTTTTCAAATATTTTATGCATAATTATCTCCAACTCCTTAGTATTTTTAGGATCAGATATCCTGGGTTTGGAGTTCATCCGCTCTTCCATTAAGTGGATACAATATATATTCAATGAAAACTATTGATTTTTGTGTCTCAAAGCCCAATCAGAACTAAAACCCAATAAATTGGTTTGAGTGAACATTAAGGGGCTAAGATCATAATAAAAAGAAATTGGAAAAAATATTGGAGATAATGAAATTGGTTGATGGCATAGGAAATTTGCATGGGTTGGCAGTTCATTTCCATTATTCTCACATATTTTATGTTTCGATATTAATGTAATAATGAATTGGATACTATCAAACATACATAGAAAATTTGATCAACATTATATACATTTCCCACAATGCCGACCTCCTAACGATACATTCTAACCAAAGTGTACATGTGAGTGTGTAAGAAAAATTAGGCAGATTTTTTTAAATAACATTATATAATTAAACCTGAAAAAAAAAAATTCAAATATAGACATCTGACTTGACATACAGGCAATGGGCACTCACCACCAAGTCTACATGACAAGTCCTTGATTTTATTTTTTAGTAGCTTTATAGTACTTCATTTGGCAAATACGATAGCTTATAAAAATTCTAACCTGCCTTCAATCACTTGACAGTCATTCCTTGGTCGCACTATTTTGCCAAATGCAATCAGGTGCATGCTCCCTGGACAAACACTAGAAATGGGTAGCCTCCAATATTCAGTTGTAGTTAGTGATGCCCTTAGCATTCTAATGTTATATCATGCCTCCACCTCTAGAAGTATACTCACTCTAAGGAACTAATGCATGCTTTAGGAATTGCACTGCCATGGATATTTAACTCAACTCCTAGGTATTACAGTTCCTCACTCTAAGAACAATTGTTACTTTTTATTTTCCTAATTTTCTTTCTTGATAATTTTTTTTTGTCTTCCTAGGTAGAAAAGCAAATTGGTGAGCATAAAAAAGCTGTTGATCCAAAAATGTATGTCACTCCTGTAAAGGAGGAAGCAAGGCCTTCACTGACGACAATAATCAATTACAAAGAAAAACATAGTATAAAATTTCTCCACCATGCTCAAATAATCAAGATACTAGACATATCACTCCAAACAATATCTTTTTTTCTTGTGATGAATTGGACAAGAAAACTGTATGGTTTTGATCCAGATGCCACTGCATATTATATGCGTGGCAGCATAAGAGGCAAGAATTCATCATTCACATTGCCGGCTCGACCTCCTCATCTTTTTCTTTTCATCATCTAATGGTACTCTTTATATTCACTAATGTTAATCGCTGAAGCCCTCTACCTCTTTCTGATGCTATTGTTACCGATGACAAGATCGGTAGAAAATAAGAAGAGGCATGGGACAGAGAGATGATTTTTGACAAAAATTAATTGAGACAAATTTAGAGCAAATGTAATTTGGAGGGAGGGAGGGAGGGAGAGATGATCTAGAGCGAAAAGGCTAGTTAAATTTTTAAATAGAGACAAGTTTAACATTGGGGGCCTTTGATCTGGTTTAACCTATGGCATTTGCCAAATACAATAGAGTAATCCTGCTAAAAAAGATTAAGGAAATGTCATGTAGGCATGATGGTTGGCACTCGAACCCACGTGGTGAAGCAGAGATGTACATTTGAAAATAATTATCATTTTTGGGTCTATCTTGTAATTATTTAATTAAATAATATCATTTAACAAAATCCTATTTGTACTTTATACCCAAATTATACTATCTCCATAATCTGATTCATTGTATTAGACTACTAATGAATCGAATAATTGACAAATTGAATTTGAGCATCAAAATACTAAAAAAATTGTTTAGCAGTTAATTGCCAAATTGAACTTGAACATTATAATCGAATGACAGATACAGTCCAATTTGACTCCATACCAGGATTGAAATCGAGCTGAATGAACGAACTTTGCTAATTGGATTCTTCCTTCCAATGCTTGATAATCTATGGGAATATAGAGTCTAAAATGAATTGCAAAATATGACAAATTGTTGCTATCGATGCTGCACCAGTTTGGTTGTAGCAGCAAATATAGCAACTTTTTGGGGAAAAAAAATATCAATGCAATCTCTACTTCACTCTCACTACAAACTTACAAAAAGATGCTGTATTCTCCTGTACATTTTTTTGAATCCGACACTGACTTGGCATTAGATTTGCAAATCCTGAGATGAAATTTTAATAAGTACCAATATTGCATGTGACAAAGAACCAACAATTCCCATGGCAACGAAACAAACTATCAATCTTCAACAAACTATGCAACATAAAAATAGCAATAATTTTTTTTTTTAAAAAAAAAGAGAGAAGATAATGCAAAAGCAGCCCTAGAAGAGTTCCATCCTTACCTCAAATAAACGAGCCCAACACTTCGAACACAAAGCTTGGGGATGTCGGAGAAAATGCGGTCGGTTTTGTTCAGGAGCTTCCAATTAGGGTTAGGATGGGAACATAAGAGGCAACGGTCAGGAGGTGCCAAGTGGGCCAGGGTGGCCCTGCGGCCCGCCCAGACCGAGCCCAAGCCCTTTCTGGGCATTAGTCTGCCAGCCCCGCTTCCCGCGAACCGCGCCTAAGCCATTGTCTAGCTAGGGAAATTATGACGGCACACCCCAAACCTATAAGGGCACACAACACCTGCTCACACAGTATAAGTGCACACAGTACCACACACCAAACCTCCAACCTGAGGGCACGCAGTACCTACTCACACACTACCCATACGCTCATGCTTGCATCCCAAACTAAAAATTGATCTGTCTTGTGCGAGTTTGCGGTGTCCCCACGTCCCCACCCCCCATATCTCCATTAGTTTCAGCCCAACGAAATGACATCCCAAACTTCCATTTGATATCAAGTCATTCTTGTCTTCTACTCTGCCTTGTGCGAGTTTGCGTTTGTGAAGTCAGTGAGATTTCCACTTCTTTGTTCCCCAACGCATCCCAGCGCGGTGTCGGGAATCTCTAAGTGAGCACACCACTGTTTAAGTGAGCATACTTTCTAAAATTATAAAAAAATATTACAAGCTTGTCACTTCATAGAAGCTTGTTTTATAAAAAAATATTACAAGCTTGTCACTTCATAGAAGCTTGTTTTTTATATTGGTCGAGGATTAATCCCTAATTATTCGGAGGCTAATCTCGAATCAAAAGAAAGTGGGGTAACTATGATCAGTGGTGTGCTCGTTCAGAAATTCCCCGTCTGTCTTAGGTGTAGACACATGTCCTTGTTCTGCTCTTGCCCCCAAACCCCCAATATTTATTTCTTCAAAGACATGTTACCCATGAGCTTTGGTTAGGAGAGCAATTGTCTGCAGGTCACTGCTGATATTTCAGTTACAAGGCTTGTAAAGTTAAAGCTAGTATTGGGGTATGGGCGGTTACATGTTGATCATATTGTATCAATCAAATTTTAATGATGTCAATTTCAACATTATAAGACGATGTCACTGTAATACTATGTTAAAATCTCTAAACACGGATGTAAAAAAAAATCAAAATTTTAAATCACATTTGTATTTATAACTTTCAAAATTAGATTAAAATAGACATGTTAATTAACCATCTTTTATTCAAAAACTTTAACATACTAATCAATATTTTAAATAGCAATAACTGTTATCTAACATTTTGACTCCGTTAGGTTACATAGCATATAGCATAATGCATAGTGCAAGTTATGAAATTTTTTATTTATTTAATAAGAATAAATATAAATCTATGTACTAATCTTTATAAATTAGAAAATAAGTTAAACAAACATAAAATTGAATAATAACATTTTATAACAAATAGAAGTGATTTTATGTGTCTAATAAGTTCAATATATTTTTTCAAATTTATCTTTATAAATTATATAAAGTTCACAATCATTATTTTAATTATTACCAAATAAGAAAAATAACTTTTCAAAGTTATTTATTTCAATTTTAATCATCACCACTATTGTGGTTTATATTTTATAATTTTTAATTTATTTTATTTCTAATTATTTGTTTTAATTTAACTGAGAGTTCAATATAATCAACAAAAAAGAATTCTAATAACCAAAAAGGATAATATAACAAGCAACCAAAGTAAGTAATTACAAATTAGCAAACTAACAATTTCACTAATCAAACAAATAAACAATAAAATCTAGTAAATATTCAACAATACTCTTTGAAAAGTTACTCAAAAATTAATAGTAAACAATATAACATAACGTGATATAATATAACATGACGCAAAATATCGTAGCATAACGTTAAAAATATATTATTATGCTGCACAGAGTTATTTTTGACCGTTATATGGTGTTAGGTTTGTATCAAATATCATAATACACTATAATAAATTTTTTAGATATTTAAATGAACAGATATTACTTGATAGAAATGAATAGAGAAGAATTATCAACTTGATTAATCGAGGGTGATTTTTTTTTTGCTCATACAGTTTATCTCAAATACTTAGGATAAATTACTTAGTTATTATTATTATCCTGTTATTATTCTTGTAGACTTCTAACTGGTAAATAAAAATATTGATCTCTCTCACCTTCTTTTAGTGAGGACGTTTTTCTTTTGGTTGGTACAAGAGGCCGTCAAGTTTTTGAAGACCTTATCTTTTCGGCTTTCACAATCTGCCACGTGGTACGGGTCGGCATGCATGCCATTTGTCTCACTAGGGAAAGTCTATTTGCGCACGCACATTTTAATCTTGACTAGTTACTCTTTACTCCAAATTTCTATTTTGAAATACTATCATTTTACTCTTTACTTCAAATTTCTACTTTGAAATACTATCATTTTACTCTCTGCACCCAAATTTTTTTCTAAAAATACCCTCTTCTTTTTCTTTAACTCCTCATTCCGTCCGATCCCAAATTTATCCATTTTTGTTTAAGTTGGATGTTAGTTTAAGAACAAAAACTATTTTGGTCGGGTATTAATACCCAACCAAGAAATGTGCTGGTCGGGTATTAATACCCGACCAGCAAGTGAAGTCCCCCATAAAAAAAAAAGCTAATTAATGATAAATTTCAAACAAACACGCATAAAATCTATAAAAAAAAAATCAAATTGCACATTAGATTTGTTTTCTGACGCCAATTGCATGTTGGAATTTTCCATTTGTATAAGAAAACTCAAACTCAAACTCCAAATCTAAATTTCACTTGTGACGGTGAAATCGAAAAATTTTAAATTATTCTAATCTTTTCAGAAACATTAATATAAAAAATTTCAAGGGTCAGGAAATCAAATCGATAATTTTGTAGGAGATGTGTTTTTTTAAAATACTAAAAAAATTATTTAGAATTTTAGAGAGAAAATAGAGAAGGAAGACGATGAGTACTAATTTCAAATTTTAAAAAGTCTTAGTTTTGAATTTATAAAAGTAATTTAGTCTAAAAAAATAATAGCAAACTTATAATTATTTATAAGTTTCAAAACTGTACGCTTAAAGTGTAAAATGCCGTGTGCAAGTAGAATTTCCCGTCTCACTGCCATTGCTCACAGGTGCCCTCAGCAATGCCTCTCTCTATATAAGGCCCAGGCAGAAGTCTCAGCTTTCTTCTTCACCAAGCTCCGTTCACTAGCTCGTATCTCCATCAAATCCAACTCAATCCAGCAACATGGCCATCTCTTTCTCCTTCTCCTTCTTCTTTCTTTTGATCTCTTATGCCTCGGCCTGCGATAGGTGCGTGCATCAATCCAAGGCCGCCTACTTCTCCGCTGCCTCCTCTGTTTCTGGTACCAATCTCCCTAATTTAATCCCAAATAAATGTCTTAAACTCCTCTCTTAATCACAATTAACAGTTTTTATCGATTGTGCAGCCGGATCTTGCAGGTACGGCCCCTTGGCTTTGGGATTCAACAAAGGCTTTATATCTGCTGCCGGCGCGTCCGTCTATAGGGACGGAGTCGGCTGCGGCGGGTGTTTTCAGGTAAATGGTTAATCTTGTTAGTCTCTAATTTGATCTTAATCTTAGAATTCAACATTTAAACGCCGATTGCTCTGTTTGAATTCTGATCAGGTGAGGTGCAAGGACACCCGCCTCTGCAGCACCAAGGGGGTGACTGTAATCGTGACGGATCAGAAAACTATCAACGGCACCGACTTCGTCCTCAACGAGCCGGCCTTCACGGCAATGGCGAGGGCCGGTTCGGCCCAAGGCCTGAAGGAGACTGGGCTAGTCGACGTCGAGTACAAGAGAGTCCCCTGCAGCTACATGAAGAAGAACTTATCGGTTCGAGCTGAAGAGGGAAGCTTGAAGCCTAACAACTTGACCATCAAGTTCTTGTACCAAGGTGGGCAGACCGACATCATGGCTGTGGATGTGGCCCAATTCGGTGGGTCGAACTGGCAGTACATGACCCGGGTCCACGGCCCGGTCTGGAGCACGGCCCAGGCCCCGTCCGGGCCGCTGCAGCTCCGGATGGTTGTCACCGGCGGCTACGATGGCAAGTGGGTGTGGGCTCAGAAGGAGGTGCTGCCGGCGGATTGGGCCGTCGGGAAAGTTTACGACACGGGTGTTCAGATCACTGACGTTGCTCTGGAGGGATGCGATCAATGTGATGCTACCGAATGGAAGTGAATTTATCGATCAAGAACGAGAGATACTAACATATAATAATATCGAGTACACTTTTTCTTCGTCTTGGTAAAGAAGTTTGATATGTAACTTAATTGTAGACAAATGCTTAGTTCAATGATGTAAGAGATGAGAGAAGTTGGAATTAGAGGGGGGTGGGAATCGAAAGCGACAGTTTACCTGCTGGTTTGCAATTGTGATGCTAATAATGGTGGTGTGCATATTGTGAATTAGATTGATAGTAGCTTTAGTTGTTTGTGTTGAAATTATATTGCGAGGATAAGATTGAAAAGGCCGAGATTGGATAGAGAAGGTCCATGCGGTGGTTTAGAGTTTGAATCGCTTAGAGGCAAGGAATTTGGTATTCCAAGTAGTTAGATACCGAGGAAATTTCTGTAAAATTTGATAGTGGGTGATTTATTTTGTCAATCACAATTGCCTATCAATATGTAAGAGTTAGTGTAGTGCAATGATTTGTCTTTCAACAAATGTGCAAGGACCAAGAGTTTGAACTTGCCAGGACGAGGTCAGGTCTCTAGCTACGGAGATTGAGAATGAGAGGTCAGAAGGTCCAGGAGCTTCTACATTATTTCATATGGCAGCTATCTTTGTTTAATCATCCCTTTCTTATTGTACTATGATTCGTCCTCTACGTTGTGAGGGGCCTTTATATATGTTATGTTTCGTTAAATGTTATTTAATAAAACGCGGGGACTCTATCTTCCACTTATACTTTTAGTAATTTTAGTATGCTATCAAAACAATCCAAATGCAATAGCCACTAATTCCGAAAGAACACTCAACTTCTGATAACGTGATAGAATATAAAAGTATAATTCTCAATCTTTATTGTAACTTTGGAGTTTGGATAAAAGAACTTTAATGATGAGTCTAAGATTGTACTAATCCTTGAGCTATATATTTCGAGTTTTGCAGAAATAATAAGAACTTTAATATAGAGCCTAAGATTGTATCAATTCTTGAACTATATAAACTAACATTATAATCTTGGTATGCAAAAATATACAAGAAAATGTTGGTGATTTTAATAAATATTGAGAATATACCAAAGGATCCTTATAATTTCTGTATTACAAAGGTATCAACATATAGACTCTAAGATGTAATGAAGGACCGAAGGGGTAGAAATTTGCTTATTAACATACAACAATCTTTAATCTTCATAATAATGGCAGTGGAGCGTGAATTCTAACATAACATCCGCATGCGAGCAGGTACCTTTCATTAGGGAATGGAGGGGACAAAGTGTAGATAGGAGGGTTTTGATTGGGAAATTCTAAACTTGCACCACACTTGACTTAGTGAGCACCATGGGTAAAATGGTGCTCACTAAGTCAAGTGTTGTGCGCATTTAGAATTTCCTGTTTTGATATCAATCACCCACGAGGAAGGGTCAGGGTTTTAGCATGATGTGTCCGAGGATGGGACGAGAATGAACTGATCTAAGAGCTAATTTTTTGTTTATGTCGGTCCTTATTTGAGTTAAAAATGAAAATGTCATTTTTTTAATTTAAAATTTTGAATAAAGCAGGTCAGAAATTGGTTCTTGGACCTATCCATTCTTATCCCTAACTGAGAATGAACATTAAACAAATGGGGAATGATTTGAAGTGGGGCTTTGTCTTTCCATGTTCTTGAGATTTATGATTTCTTATCTTAACTGGTTTGATGGAAGAATGTCAACTACCGATTATCTATCTATTTTAACGAGGCTGGCCATGTGATGTTAAACATGAAGGATATGATTGTTCACCTAACAAGTTGACAGAAAAAGGGTAGTGAAGTGAAACACAGCATCTTGATTTATCGTTAGGTTGTACATTTGATTCCATAGGGAAATCTCATGTTTGATCAAAGTGATTCTTAAATTAATGTATTTGAATGAGTTGATTCCCCCAATTCCTAAACTCTATCATTTTCTGGAAGCACGACTTAAGGTCGTGATACAACGGGAATGGACTAGCTTATTGTGTCGTCAATATTAGAAACCTCATAGAGTTAATATCTAGTCTCGGATTTATAGCATGTTCCATTCAAAATTTTGAATTTAAATAATTTTTATTTTTTTCGAATAGACCGGATTAAGAATTGACGTCCTACCAATTATTATTATCCCTAGCTTTGATTAGGAAGGATCATGCGCTTCTTCTTCTCATATGGAATTAAGCTTTTGAGCTTTAGAAGATTATTTTTGGACATATGTTAGAACTTTATTGGGGAAAGACATTCCATGGCAGTAGGCCTTCTGATGGACACAGTAAATTATTTGAAAAAAAAATCCATAAATTGCGGGTGATAGCAGTCAAACCCACTTTCATTCAGAAAAATAAAGGGAGATTCCAAAGGGGCATACCATTTTTACTAGTGAGCTCAGTTTTTCATGTGAGTCCACCCTCTTTTTTCAAAAGAGAGGATTTTTTCTAGTTGGCTCACAAAAAATGACCAAATTATCTTTTATTTTCTCTCTCATTCTCTCCCTCCTTTCGTAAAGCCCAACTCTCCCTTTCTAAATTTTTCTCTCCTCCTCTCTAGGGCCGGTCACTTCAGACATTTTTCCAAACAGAGCGCTCTCTGAGTGTCGTCGGTGCCACTTGAGATCCACTCCGGTAGCCCGCCATCACCACTGCTGCAAATTGAAGGAGAGAGAAGAGCTGAAGTTGAAGGAGAGGATAAGATAGTTCAAATATTTTAAGGACAATTTTGTTATAAAGAGAAAGTTTTAAAGTGGGCTCACAGGAAAAATGGTATGCGCCTTTAGAAACTCCCAAAATAAAGTGCAACTACCTTGAAGGTATTTGGTTGGAATATTATTGATAAATATGGGACAAATATTCTCTCTCACAAGCAAACTTTATGGATTTCAAGAGAAATATTTGAGAGAAGATATGTGTTGTAAATTCGAATATACTGAGGCTAGTCTAGTGGGACTTGTCTCATTGATAAAAGTGGATATTGCATAATGAAATAGCCCTCTGGGGTCTTTTGACGAACTTAGTTCCCCGATCCTCGATGCAAAATTGTGAGAGTGACATAGCGTTTGCAAAGTCCTCCTGCATATAGTTCATCCCAGACTTTTTGATCCGCAAAGACATTCTGAGACTTCGATTGATTTTCAGTCGTGATGTTTTTCATTGTTAATAGTCTCTTCTCTCGAGATGGAGAGATCGATAATGATATTAATTATAAAATACAAGTTGGTTGGTTGAAATGGAAGAGTGCAACGGGAGTTTTTATGCGACCGTAACATTTCGTTAAGATTGAAGAGAAAATTTTATAGGACTACTATTAGGCCAACTTTATTATATGGCACGGAATGTTGGGCTATAAAGAAATGTCATTCACAGAAGATAAATGTAGCAGAGATGTGCATGTTCCGCTGGATATGCAGCAATACTAAGAGAGATAAAGTGAGAAATAAAGATATTCGTGCTAAGATAGATGCAGCTCTCATCGATGAGAAGATGCGAGAAAATCGCTTAAGATGGTTTGGTCATGTGCAACATAGACCTACAAATGCACCAATTCGATAATGGGAGTTTATCAATGTAGTACAAGTTAAAAGAATAAAGGAAAGATCGAAGAAAATATGGATATAGGTGATACGAAAAGATATGGATTTTAGAGGTTTAAATGAGAATATATTACTTGATAGAAATGAATGGAGAAGGACTATCAAAATGATTGATCCAGCGTGATTCTTTTTTGGTTCCTGTAACTTACCCAAATACTTGAAATAAAAGGCTTAGTTGTTGTTGTATAGTCTCTTCTCTCGACTATCTCGTAACTTTTCGAGCTACTCTCTTCAATTATTGAAAAAGACTTTTTCTATCACGTGGGGCTCAAAAGCACTGCCACTTTGTGAACTCCGTTTTGGCAACTCTATGGGTCCCAAATCGAGGAGAGAGAAAAAGGGCGAGAACTAAATATACTCTTTATAGTTTAGCACAAACACAATATATACTGAAAGCATTTGCAAGAAGAAATTCAAAATTGGGGAAGGGACATGGAGGGTTTTGGACTTTCATGTTTGTGGAAGGAGCTTCAGAAGATGTAGAGTCTTCTTGGTTGCCAAACAGCCCCTATCTATGCTTTGCTTATTTCATCTAGAGAGGGCAGAAAAATCTCAAGACTACATAAAATGTTGAAAGCAGTTGCATTGGCTTAGTCTATTACAAAGGGAGCAATTTCTCAGTTGAGCAAGTGGGCCTCATCAACCAAGTATCCAACATGACTAATCTTTATTTAAGCCTGCTCTCAATCTATCTTTTTCTACGATAGGCCGTAGCCCGGTTCCACTTCTATTCTTGGGCTGGGTTAGGTTCGAAGTTTAGGGCGCAGCTAGAGCCGACTAATGGGCCGGGCCTGGCCCGGCCCGGCCCGGGCCCGTGCCGGGCATGGCACGCCCCCCAAAGGGGGCGTGTCGTGCCACCGGCACGGCACGGTGGCCATGGGGCCGGCCCGCCGGCACGGCACGGCAGGCCCGTGCTGTGCCCGGGCCGAGGCGGGCCGGCCCGGTTTTTTTAAAAACAAAAAAAAAAAAAAAAAAGAGGGGGAGAAGGGAAAGTTATATCATATCATATGATAAAAACCTTTGTTATATTATATATAATCAAATTACATTTATATAATTACTCTATAAATCTCTTTAGAAATTATACAAAACCCGAAGAGAGGGGAGAGGACCCTAGCTGTCACCCTCAACTTGTTCTTAATATATTTTCTAAGAGATTTATAAGTTAAAAAAAAAAAAAAAAATACATGAATATCCTTACAAATTTAAATACTTTTAATCAATCTTCATTTTCTACCGGTAAACCTAAGATCTCTAGTACATCTTCTTCATTAGTCAAGCCTTGTTCCCTGTCTTCTGCGTCGTACCAATCCTTCAAGCAGTCACACATCTCCAATGTGTCCGACGCCATTGAGGTTCTCAAGTACGTGAGCACTCTACCACCTGCGCTAAAAGCAGACTCCGATGCTACAGTAGACACTGGAGGAGTTAGTAGATCACGGGCCATGTTGGAAAGCACGTGATATGTTTTTTCCTGTGATTTCCACCATACCAAAATATCAAAGGATTCATACTTTTCAGGAGATGCGTTATCTTCATAGCTAGCTCTCTCTAAATAATAATGTAATTCATT
Organism: Dracaena cambodiana; assembly: GCA_036321105.1. Lineage (NCBI taxonomy): Eukaryota > Viridiplantae > Streptophyta > Magnoliopsida > Asparagales > Asparagaceae > Dracaena > Dracaena cambodiana. The sequence continues at coordinate 10,485,909 of JAYEPQ010000004.1, read as the reverse complement.
AAAATATGTACTACTTTGTCTTGGCTTTTTTCTGTTAAATAGAGATGCTATTATTGGATTACGAATTTCCCTAGTAGATGGTTCTTTTATAGTTTGTGTTGGCACACCATACATATCTTCATAAGTTTTATACATAATATCTAAACATGTTTTAATATCATTAAGTAAATCCCTCACATTATTTTCATAAGACATATTTGTATAAAATAAATCTATTAATATTTCAAGTCCATCTAATTTGCAACGAGGATCCATAACAGTTGCAAAATATATTAAGTATGGAAAATCTTTAAAATATTTATTAAATTTAATTTCCATAGGTCGAACAATACTTTCAAGTATAGAGTGGTTTCTACATTCATTAAAAACCGAAGTAATTTCGGTTAAATAATATAATGCAATGTGTGTAGTTGGGTAATAACTTCCTGACAGTACTCTAGATGCATCTTCAAATTTGCCTAAAAACTTAGAAATGCAATGCAACTGGTGTCATTCATTATTATCTAAACTATACATTGGTGTCTCCATTTCATTAAAAGCATTTATTACATTTTTATACTCAATAGCTATGTTTAACATTTTATATGTAGAATTCCATCTTGTTCTAACATCTATAGGTACAATTCTAGGTGATATTTTTATATTTTTACATATTTGTTTAAATATTTGTCTTCTTGGCCCACTATCTTTAATAAAAAGTAATGTATACCTAAGTTTCATTAGTGAATCATTTACTATTTTTAATCCATCTTGAACGCATAAGTTTAGTATGTGGCAAATACAAATTTTCCATCTAGAATTGGTTTTGTATAATTTTTAAGAATTCTAATTGCGGTCGTATTTTCAGAAGCATTATCCAAAGAAATGGTAAATATTTTATTGTCTATTCCAAAAGCTGAAAATACATTTAGCATGGTTTGTGATAAATTTTGTGCATTGTGAGGAAATTCGAATACCCTAAACCCTATTATTTTTTTCTGTATGCACCATTCTTGATCTATATAGTGTGCCGTCATGCATAAATAATGAGTCATATTTCTAGCTTCCTAACTATCTGCAGTTATTGCAACTCTAAAAATTAAAGAAGAAAAAATAGCTATTAAAGTGTCCCTCTGCTCTTTATATAGTTTGAATATATCAGATGTAGATGTTGAACGTGGGACTTTTTTAAATTCGTCAGTAAATGATGATTTACAAAATCTTTCAAATTTGCGATTTTCCGAAAAAGTAAATGATTGTTCGTCATGTATTATAAATCTTGCTAAATTTTCTCTTGTTTTAATTGGATCATATTTACGTATACCTAATGATCCACCTAATGTGCTTATTTGTGTTTGATGTGGTACATTTGGTGGGTGATTTTTTTCTACGTGTCTTTTAAGATGACCCGTTCCGCTACCTACAGGAAACGAATAAATTTTATGACAGTGTTTACACTTAGCTTTCCTAACATTGTTTTCTGTTATTTTTTCAAAATGTTTCCATATGTCTGATCTAACAGCCCTAGTAGATGCGGTAGTTTGTGTTTCGGGTATGGTTGTATTAGTTGTTTCTTCCTGAGATACAAAAAATGGTACTTGAGGAGGTTGTTCTAAGGGTTGACATAGATTTTGATATTCTTCATCAGTTAAAAAAGGAGTAAAAGAACCCGTGGCTTGAGAGCAAGAAGCGCCAGACGAGTGTGGATCCATTTTAATAAAATCCCAAAAATAACTAATTCAAATTCTCAAAAAAACTTTAATTATAAATACCTAGTTAGAGAGATGAAGCTGGAAACCGAAATAGCGAAAAAAACCTTGCTTCAATGAGAAAACTTGCTTGGATCTTGTTTGGGAGACTTGCTTGCTTGAGACTTCTTGATCACTTGATTGAAACTTGCTACTTCTTTTGCTTGAGACTTCTTGAGAAATAAAGATTTTAGGAGATTTTTTAGAATGAATTTAGTGTATAAGAATGATGAATGGTAATAGAAGAGATATTGAGATATTTATAAATGAAGAAAAGATTTAACTTGTAAAAAAAATTTACAAACCCCCCCAACGGCTATTTTGACCGTTGGGGGAGAAATCTGCAAATTTTTTTTGCAAGAAACCCCCTAACGGCTATAAAAATAGCCGTTGGGGGGTTATTTGCAAAAAATAAATGCAAAACCCCCGCCAAAACACCCCAACGGTCATATTTTAAAAAAAAAAAAAATCTGGCGTGCCGGTCCGTGCCTGACACGTGCCAGGCACGGCCCGGCACGTCGTGTCTTGGTGTGCCGCCGGCACGCCCGGCCTCGGCCCAGGCACGAGCGGGCCGTGCCGTGCCGGGCGGCCCGTTACCGTTAGTCAGCATTAGGCACAGCCCACCAAACATCTTTTACTAACAATAATACGGAAAATTAGAGAAATTCTAAATGCGCACCATATTTTACTGGTGAGCACCACTTTCCCTTTTGTTGTAAATCACTTTATATAGTTGCTCACAATAAAATGTGGTGCGCATTTAGAATTCCCCGTAACTTAGAGGATCGATGGGAGGGCGAGAATATCAAGAAGTTTTTTGGGCTTTAGGCCGCAATCAGGTGCCGGAATCGATCCTTGGTAAGATCTTGAGATCGAGAGAGAGCGAGCGAGAAATGGGCGGAGGTGGATATGGAGCTACCTACAAAGGGTACGTGCATCACGCACCCAAGCGCTGGCATGTCGTCACCGGAAAGGGCCTCTGCGCCGTCATGTGGTAACTTCACCTCACCTTTTACCAGTTCCGTTTGATTCGACTCGATTTGATCCTCCGACTTCAAAATCAATCCGATAGCACCTTTGATGATTTAGATAGAAATGCTTCGACTTCGATATTCCCAATAGTTTAACCTAGCTAATAATCCCTCATTGAAATGATCCAATCGCTAGCCCCTTGAATTGAATTGAATTTCTTGATGGGCTGCAAATTTTGTCTCAATTCGATTTGATGCGTCACAAACCTAAAAGTATCCAATGGATCACTTTACAGCAAAAAGAATCTATCATTTTTTTTCCCTTGAGCTTGATCTATTTGGTATGTTATGCATTTAGGATACTAGCACACTAGGATACAATCTACTTACTGTGATAGAAATTGACTGAATCGCCTGATGAAGAAGCCCAAGAAAAATCGTAGAAACTGATAACCAGAACTGAAATAAAATAAACTTTATTGAGCCATCAAATTGAAAATACATGAAAAGATGGTTATATCCTGATTATATATAGATACATAACTTGAAGAAGAAGTAAACTAAATCTTATTTAGAGAAAAAGAATATTTGGAGTAAAGTTTAAATGAAATGTAAATTCTAATCCTAATACAAATTCTAATACTAATCCTAATCTATCTAACAACTGTTGACAAGGAAAATTAACAATAATCGGCATAATGACTTTAGAACGAGTCATTGGAATAAATCCAATCAAGAGAAGAAACCATGCTAAACAAGGGTCATTCGCATTTCCAATCCAGAAGATAGGACAATAAAAAATGGTCATCTGCATTTCAAATCAAAAAGAAAAAATCATTTTCGACTAAGAACCATCCTCTTTTTACCTCCACAAGGTAGATGGATTTATGAAGTCACCTTTTCAAGACAAATGTGGGGGTTAATAAAAGCGCGTTACATCACTAAAAACATCAAATACAGATCATCTATCCCAAAACGCAGATAGACCCAAATGCTATATGTGTTTCAAGCTAAACAATCTCTGTGCTAAGGCAAAACGCGACTCCCTTCTAGTTGCGTTTTAACTTTATAACGTCAAGGGATAAGATTCATCCACATTTCAGGCTAAACGCGGGCCAGTTTGAGCTATCTGCGTTGCTTAAAAGCTAAACACGGATCATCAACTAGGAAAAGCTAAAAGCTATCCGCATTTTAAGCCAAAAGGAGACTAATTGGAATGACCCTCATTCTAAAGCAAAAATGCGGCTCCTTACAAGTCGTGTTCCAACTTTGTAATATCAAGGGATAAGAATCATCCCCATTTCAGGTCAAACGCGGATCTGTCCAAGCAATCTATGCTACTAAAAAGCTAAACATAGATCATCGGCAATGATCCGCGTTTCAGTTACAAATCTCATGGATTTAAAGTAGGAGTTATAAGTTTGAACTAAAAAAATTAATTTTTCTTAAAAGGGCTCTTAATTGGTTAGTTAGACCATAATTAAGAGCTACAAAACCCCTATAAACAGCCATGTTTTGGGTTGGAAAAGGGTGAAATTATTTTCATTTGAACACTTGTACTAAGAATCCGTGCATTAGATTTTCAAAGAGTTTTTCTCTTTCGGAGTTATCGGCTACAGAATCTTTCAACTTGAAGAGTTCATCGCTTGGATTGTCAGCAAAAACAAGATCTACCTTTATCGCCAAGTAGAACCCCAGTTAAAGACAAGGAATTACCATTCCTTTTCTATAAACAGGAAACCCTTTTGTTGTAAATTTTTATAAGTTTCGGTAAAGTAATTTTTCATAGCTTACAAAAGCCCCCTCACCATGAGTTTGTTACAAAATTAATAACTTAAATTCCCATCAATTAACCAAAAATACATCTTTAACGGTCGTCAAAGATAAGCAATAAAGAAAAAGCTCAAACATAAGAAAAGAACGACACCATATTGAGCAAATGAAATTAAAGAGAGAAGTTTGAACAATTATTAGAAATGAACGATACCAATTTGAGCGTAGAGAAAGAGAAAAAGCCTTAACCATTGTTAGAAAAGAACGACACCAAATTCAGAGAGGAAAATGAGAAGTTTGAAACACAATCAAAGTAGATTTTTTTGGCAATATAACAAATTTTGTAGAACTTGAAGAAGATGTAGAGCACAAAAGACAGAGTTGCAATATTGCAGAATTGTGCACGACACAAAAAGAACAACATTTGAAGAACAAACGATACGACAGAACACGACATTGGTAACTATACATGCGATGAACCATCCAAATCGCAATAGAATTAGACTTGATATTTCACTTAGATATTTGAGGGGAATTAGGCCAAAAATTAAGAGCGAAAGCATGAACAGATGTATAGAGTATGGCTTGCATTGGGCATACATGAAGGTGGCCTTGCACCAACGCGGTGGTTTTGTTGATAACGCCTAGATAAATCGAAGAGATAAAATAAACTTTATTGAATAATCAAAATTAAAGTACATGAAAAGATGGTTGCACCCTGTTTATATGGATAAATAACTAATAGAAGAAGAAAACTAAATCAAATCCTACTTAATGAAAAGTCTAGATAAATTTAAATACTAATCCAATACTAGTCCTATCTATTAATTGGCATTTAAGCATTAGAATGTAACTGAACACTTACATTCATTAGGAACATAGGATAACCAAACTAATTAGACTAAGATATAATTTCAACCTATTTTCTCCCAAATTATAGACATCTGTTAGTTTAGGCAACGTAAAGAAAACATTTAACCCAAAAAAGTATGAAAAAATGGACAAAGAATGATGAAGTTGGGTTGGGATCAACATCAATATAGTCTTTATCTCCAAATTTTGAAATAAGCTTCATGAATCCTTTACTTCCATTTAGCTCGATTAAGGGTTATCTCTATTGTTAAATTCACAACTCATGTCCTTTTTAATTACCTCTATCCATGTTTGGTTACCATCCTTTGGTCTCTATCTTCACAGATTACGATTATATCACTTTTTCTAATTTGTGCCCATAAAGATATTCGTTGCACATGCCTAGACCGCTTAACCAGGTCTCTCTCATCATATCCTGAATCAGAGTAACTTCTAACTTCTTATAGATACACTTATTTCTTATTCTATCTTTTAGTATATTAACATTCATCCATCTTAGCATTCTCATTTTTGCCATACTTATTTTCTTAATAAATTTGTGTGGGGTATAAGTAAATATTTGAAAAATCAAGTAGATACCCGAAACGAAGAAAAGGAGGGGTAAAAACAGAAACTTAAAATTAGCTCATTAGTGATATGCTGCTAGTCCCTCGTTTTTTGTTTTTGGGAACCAAGTTTTCTCGTTTTTGTTTGTGATTTGTGTTTAATATAAAATCGGAAAGAGATGATGATACCACTTAGGAAGAAGCGTGAATATGAGGAAGGACAGTTAATTAGCCTTAAATTCTCTCCATCTTCTATATCGCCTGCTTCTTATACCTATTCCTTTTTAATGTAGTTGTAACAAATTGAGTACAAGCAAGCTTCAAATGTGGGAGTTAAAACATTCCTATCAACTTAAAAAAAAGCAAATTTTGATGATATTCAATTCCAAATTCCCATGTCTAGCATGATCACCAATTGTGAGCCTCACTTATAAAAAAAATAGTGCAACCCTTCGATCATCACTAAATTTGGTATTTCTTCAACCAATCACTATTCAATATTATATTAATTTTTCTCTCACTTTTCTCTCCAAAAAAAGATAAAGAGAAGTGATTGGAACGGTGAGATGTAATATTTTAGTAGAATGATAAGTGGGATGTTGAGATATAATAATTAAAGTATGTAAAATATAAAATTTTAAATGAATGATAATAGGGATGTTGAGATATATTAATTAAAGTAGGGTTAGATATAAAAATTTAATAGAATGGTGCTTCAAATCGTGATTCTGCCAGAGCAATACAAATAAATGAATAACCATCAGATGGTGCTTCATTTTTTATGACTCCAATAAAATGCTTTTTATATAATAAAAACAAGAAACGAAAAATCCAATCAAATGTTTGCCTAGTACTCGTGGCTTGAGTATGCGTATGTATTCCCCTGGGTGCCATAGTTGCATGAGGTCACCGCCCCAATCATCTATGGCTCTTGGGTTATAACATGAGGAAAGGATTCCAGGGCCTTTGCTCAGAGCCTCTTTTTATCAGTGAACACAATATGGCATGCTAATGCACAACAAATTCTAAAGTCTGGCTTATAGAACAATGGCACAACAAGAGTATTATGTCCAATACATGTTGAAAATTGCACATGGATTTACAGTTAGTGTTCGTACTACCTAGTTCCTAACCATTAGACATGCTTCTTTATTTAAATATAGTGTATTTAGGATATTTGAGAATTCGGAATAATGCTAATTAAAATAGACAACAAAACATTTTATCATTGGAGAAATCTTGGAAGCTAATTAGTTCCATAATCCACATATATTTAGGTTGGGGGTATTAATATCATGAGGAAATACAAAAGAGAGAAAAGAAGTTGAAAGCAAAAAGAAATAAAAAGAGAACGTTGGACAATGAGATCAAGTAAAAGGTCAAAGAACTAAGGGAACAGGAGAAAGAAAGATAAATTAGTTGTCTTTAGAAACACAATGAATAGATGAATTGGGCCCTTGCTTCATTTGTTTTATAGAATTTTCAGGATTTTTTTAGGACTGAAAATAAACATTTCTTTAGTTTCTCCATTGAGGATTTGGCATTTGGAAATATGGCTCATTTCTTCTATGCAGTGGTTTCTAATTTTCTTTTGTTCTATTTTGCTTTTGTTCACATGGTTGGAGTTTATGTTAGGTGAAGAAATTAGAATTGTACTAAGATACAAATGGAATAAATAAATATTTTCATTTTTATCTGTTTGAATGAAGATTAAAGTAGTGATGAAGGGAAAAGAAGAACACTTTTTCGGTCAATACGCTTCTACTTATAGTTGGCAACAAAGTAGTTACATGATCTCACCAGTGTTTTAAATATCGGCCGATATACCGGTATATCGGCCGATATATCGGTAATTTTGAAGAAACGAGACGATATGGAGAATTTTTTATCGGGTATCGTTTTGGACCGGTATGGGCCGATATATCGGCCACGTGGCGATATATCGGTCGGTATCGATATTATCCAATACCGGCCGGTATTGGATAATATCGGTTATTGGGTTTTGGTTACGGGTTAAACCCGTTAACCCGTTAAAATCCGACCCGTTAAGCAATAAAACGGGTCGAAAGGGGGGAAATTTTTATTTTCTTTCGCGTTTTCTCTCTCTCTTTCTCTCCCGGCGATCCGAGCTCTCTCTCCCCGCGACAAAACCCTAATCCCAAATACCCACAAATCAGCCCTAAATCTTCTCCGATTCTTCTTCTTCCACTCTCTGGCTCTCTCTCTCGTTCTCTCCCCGCGTTCGTCGGCCGATCGAGCCGAACGGAGCGAACCCGAACCCTAATTTCCCAATCCATCAAAAAATCTCTCTCGTTTTCTTTCTATCTTTCTTCTCCGCTCTCCGATAGCTCTTCTCCTACTCTGCGAGTCTTCGAACAGTGCTCGCCGTTCTCCAGTGGGGCAGTCGTCGCCGGCCAGGTAAGGTTAGTTTGCTTTTTTATGTTAATTTGATTTAGAGTAACAAATTTCGTCAATTTCTTTTATAATTGTGCTATTTAGGTTTAATTGATTGCGATTTATGTTAGATTTTTTTTTTTGGTGTAATTTGAGGGGAATTGCTAAGTTGACGCACTGTTTATTGGCGGGTAGTCTACAGTGAGTAATTGAATCACTGATTCACACTGAATCAGTGATTCGATTCACTGATTCAGTGTGAACCAGTGAACCGAATCACTGATTCAGTGTGAAGTCACTGATTTACACTAAATCAGTGATTCGGTTCACTGATTCACACTGAATCAGTGAATCGAATCACTGATTCAGTGTGAATCAGTGATTCAAGAAATAATTTTGTGTGTATGAGTTTCATACTAGTTAAAATTTGTTAATTTGAGTATTTACTATTTATAGATTCACTACTTCTTAGGTTTACTGTTGCAGGTTTATTGTGTATGATTCACTGTTGCAGATTTACTGTTTCATGCAACAGAATCTTGTCATTATTCTAATTGTTGTTGCAGATTTACTGTTTTATGTATGAGTTTCATGCTAGATTTATTGTTGTTGTGCATGTGGACTGTATCCATATATGTTTTTTTGTGGATGTGTTGTTGAAAAAAAAAACAAAATTTGATAAAGAAAATCCACTAGTTAGCATGATGACTTACTAGTTTGCAAAAAATTGAGTTTTCTGTTAATTTTATTCACTAAGTCCCATACCCACCATCTTATTCTTCCTTCATTTTACTAAACAACAACATAAACTTATTTTTCTTTATTTTATGATTGTATTTCGCTCTGTCTCTGTGCATATGCGAACGTTCTAAACGATATCTGCAAATTCGTAAGTTGAATGTAAATAAGCCAATGTAAGTGCTATAAACTCATTTTATGCGTTTTATTATGTTCTATATAGCCAATTATATAATTATTCTTTAACTGGTATGACACCGATATGACACTCCGGTATTTAGGGTCATATCGCGATATCCCACCCGGTATCCGGTAACCGGTATGTAATTTGGCTGACCGGTACGAGACCGGTATCCGATATTTAGAACACTGGATCTCACTAATAGTAGAGATGCTTCTACGCTATGATAGTTTTGGTTCTTGTTGTTATTTAACATGTAAAGATACTTCAGGGTAGAGTTTCCAACTTTAGTAGAAAATACCACAGCGTGTTTTATACCTTACCTCTTTAGTAATCTAACCTCTTACTTGCATGTTGTATATTTTGTAGGTTTTGGGTCCTGTATAGAGCTAAGCAAGACGGTCCTGTAGTGTTGGTAAACTTCCTTTGACTTCAAGCTACCTCATATAATGTACACATCTATCCTTGTAGTATTTTAGCTTGTGTAATACATGTTTGTAGGGTTGGAGGCATCCTTGGGAGGGACATGATGACCATTCTCATGGGCATGGGCATGGGCATGGCCATGAAAATGAGGTACTAATGCCAGCTATTACTTAAACTTCAGCTATGTTAGTTCTAGCTCGTCTGTTCTTATATTGGAGCTTTTAGGCTCTGTCTGGCAAGAGGTTAAGATTTCTGCTTTAGCCAGGTTTAGAATAAATGGTTAAAAAGGGTTAATTGTTTTAGGCAGTGTAATAAATTCTTGTTGCACTTTTCTTGTAATCGTATCAGCAACTTGGCCATCATGAGAGCTATATTAAGTAGATCTGCTAACAGGCCTAGCTAGGAAAGGACTTAACCTGTTCTGTGTTGAAGATCCAGCAATATCATTGTTGCTTGATTATCAGTACGAAATAATACCATTGGTTGCACAAAAACTATCCTGATCTCGTAGGCAACATACTATCATAATTCATGTCACAAGAGTTGATTGACATGAGCTTGGTTTTTTCTGGCAGTTAAGCGTGCAGTCAAGTGTGAACTTTGCTTATTAGTTATTAATTAATTAACCCTAGAGCATGAGGAATGAAATGATACGGACAAAACAAGCTATAGGTAATTAATATGATTGACTAGGCCTAATACATTTTGGGCTCAGAAGGTGAATATGCTGGAATTCTCTACTTTGTGCCAGGAATTTAACAAATGGTTTTGCTAAGTTCTTCATTGTATCAAATTATATGATTCTTTCATAATAAACAGTTCCAGGGCTTCTTGCTTTAACTTATTCATTTTGCGCAGGCATTAAAAATTTCATTGAAAGTACGTATGTTTGGGAAGAAAATTTCCTGTAAAAACATTCAACTATAGAAGGTAGACTCAGTGTTTAACGTGTACTGTACTATAAATGTATCCTCTGGTAAGACTTTAGTTAAAAATGCCATGGTGTCATTTGTTAGTATGCTCACGAATATCTGACCTATCCTTTTATTTTATTAACGATTGTTGAATTTTTTAGAGCAAAAAGAATTTTCTGTTGTGTTATTTCTCACACCAATGCTTCATGAATTTGGCTACAGTTATAGCAAATTCAATATACTTATTTGGTGGTAAAAAAATGGAATCATTTTGAGAAATAGACTGGGCCTTTGGGAAGGATTTCATTGAGAATCTTCCTATTGGAATTTGATTATGAGGTGCCCACGGAATGATGCACTCTCCATTGAAATTGATCTACGGTGCTTAAAAACCAAAATTCAAATATTTTAAATTCCTCATGCATCATAAGCCCAAAATGTAGATAAAAAAACTCCATTTTTCTTGAATCTACATTTTAGGGCATAAAAATTGACAATCAAAAGGATCATGATTTAAGCACGTAAAAACCTGTAAGCCAAATTTTGTTGGTTCCCAAACATTGTAAACCATTGAACTAACCAACTTACTATTTGGAATTCCTGCTTTGTGCCTACTTGATATATGGACAAAACTATTTTTAATTACTCCATTTTAAAATAATTTTTGAGCATTTCAAATAATGTAGATCAACATCAGAAGGTTGAATCTTCCACATAAGCTAACATTGAATTTGAATTAAATGGATTGGCTCTAAATTTTTCAGCAAGTAGTCAATCAAGGTCATCATATTGGATAAAATTAACTTTGAATACGAGCATGATGTTCTTGAGCATGAATTAACTTTGGAGGGAAAAATGAGTTCAATCTTTTGTTTTAGTTTCTATGGGAAATTATAGCTAGTCATTTATTACTTGTGTTATGGCTGGAATCAAATCGAATACTAAAGTTATTTGTATTAGATTAAAATTGTTGAATCTGATTTTGAATTTCTTATCCTAATTCAAGAACATATTTCAATATGCTTCCTCAAGTCCAAATTGAATCCAAATATTCATTGAATCCTAAAATATGATTGTAATTTATTTGATTTAATGTTTTACATGAATTATTTGACGCAAAAGTATTTTTATTTTTATAAAGTATTTTTCTATATTATTTATATGTATATGCAGGAATAATTTATTTTTAGAGATGATATTTAAATCCACAATCTGATTATCATTAAAGAAATCTGATCTATAAATTGTTTATTTCAGAAATATTAGAAGATATAAGGGGAGTATTGAAATATTGGATCTGGATTCTAAAATCTAAATATAGGTCTAGAATTTAGTAAAAAAAATTGCAAGATGTATGAAACTACAATATAACATGTGTGTAATGACAAATAGTAAGATGTTATGTAGAAACAAATATTTGATAATCCAATAAATTGAATATAGGATTTCTCATGTTTGATTCTTTTAATTAAAGAATTCTTTGGAATGATCTTCCAAATCGAATTTGAATAAATACTTAGACGAAGAATTACTAAACTATTTGTTGATCGATCAACTTGTGCCCCTACTTGTGTGGTTGTGATTTTGCATGATCCCAAGTCATGCACAGGACTTTGTTCATGACACGATCAAAATTCTTGAAAAATTAACTTTCTTCATCTTTACCATCTGCTGCATGATCATGTCCTTAATGACATGGACATGATAAAGTCTTCACATGGCAGATTCTGAAAAAAAAATGTCATGGCACAAGCATTCAACGTGAAATGAGAGAGTGTAGCCTTATTTTCTTTGTAGTTACCTTGTCCAAGAATTTGGTGCCAACTGATGTCAAGAGGGTTTTGTGTTTATTATTGGGTGGAGGTGTTCATGCTCTCACTATCCAACCCCATTTTTAAGGGAAAAGTCTCCGTTTTGCTAATCACAACGCATGGAATTTAAACAGCTTGGCATGGGTCAAGTGACGAGGGAACGTTGAGCAAATAGAGAGAGAAGATTATAAGGAATGTGGGTTTTTGGATACAGTAAAACTTTAGTTGGATTTAATTGATTCAGTGACTAAAAATGCTTATTAAGTGCCTCCATATATATGAGGCGTAGGTTTCAAGGTTTTTTCCTTTTTGTAGTGACTACAAATGCTTATTTACTGAAGTTTTTGTTCTGTTACATAGATATGCAAGCTCTATCATGAGAGGTGAATTCAAAATTCTCTCATATACAACAATGCTCGTTAATTCCTTTTGTTCTATTTACAGCTGCTAGTTAAGCTCCTCTTATATAAAATAAATATTGCTTTCTATCCTTCTAATTCATCGTATTGCTGCTTTAGCTCAACCATGTAGAGTTGGCAGTCCTATGTTTATATTTAAGTGGCTTCAGAAGATCTTACGGATGAACTGTAGTTAACTTGATATGGTCTGTAGAGAACTCGCTGCATAACTCCATGGTCGAGTCTGCCCTTTCATGGTGATAAGGTGAATCATTGGTGATTGCTGTTAGGTTCTTTCTCGCATCATGATTATACGGCTATTTTTCATTTCGTGTAAAGTTCTTTGTGATTGATCATTCTCTTGCATCCATAAGGATCAGCTATATCCTGCTTTGAAAGATTTTCTGTAGTAAACTTAATAACCATGACCTGGAAACAGTCGAGAGCAAGTAAAGAACACATGCTCAGATTACTTCCATTTCATTGAACATTATCCAGCAGTGCTGAGGGTTTCGACAATTACTGCTATTATTCGTTAATAAGTAAGATCTTAAATTTGTCATAAATCATAACCATTGAGTTGGTTCCCAAAATCTTCTTATCCTCTTCCGTAGGGTGGCTGAATTGAAAAACTCTCTCGCTTGCTTCAGCTACTGTGATGTCTGTATATGGGATGTCACAAACATAATACTATTATTGGGGTAGCAAGGTATATTTGATGGGTCAGTCTATTCAACAGCTTTCCATTGTCTATAGTTTACTTGAATCTGTAACAGTAAAGCAATTTACGTTGTTTCCTATGGTACCGCTAGTTGAATCAACATAGCATTCTTCTCCATTTGTTGGCATTTAAAGCTCATAGAAGATCAAACTGTGTGATATTGGGTACAGTTTTAACTTGTAATGACCTCTTATGAATGACAACAAGTCATTTTAAAGTTTCAACTCCAGGATAAGACCAATAATATTAACTTTTTGTGTTATTGAGATGCATCGTGCACAGTTTCTTTGTCAAAATCCTTTCTGTAGTTATCTAGGGTACCAAGGCAATATATTGTAATCCTTCTTCCACTTCCTGCATTATCTCGCATTTGCTGTTCTGACGACATATAGAGCACCATGCATGATAATCATGATTCTTTCTCTTGTAGTCCTGACAGTTTTAATATTTATGTTCTGTTCAGGCTTCTCACTAGAGAATTCAAAGGATGAATAGCTGATATCAGCTCCCTGGGGTGATGCTGATGAATAAAAGTGCTTGTGAGGTATTTCTTTATTATGATTCCAATTATTACTACTGATGTGCATCAAGAGTTATCAGGACGGATTTGATAGCTTCCTGTAGATTTAGACTTGTCCTTGCATTTCTGCCTTATTTAATTGGTCTTCATATGTATTCAATGGTGTTGTTACAAGATGACTGTCTGTGTGATGATCTTATTGGTTTTTATGTTTTGTTAATAATTCTGTATCAACTCTAAAATTAAAAATGGTCTATAGAAATGTCTTCTGCATTCTCTGTGGCTATTCAGTACAAGGTAAATTCTGGTTAAGGTTTATTACACTGGTTACGGGTTAGAGTTAATGCTTGCTGATAAGTTTATGAAAAATTTTCCTAGTCAAGGAGACTGAATATATTAGTGGAGAAACTGACAGAACCGATTAGCAACCGTCACAAGTCCAGTTAGGTGGGACTCTCAGTATGACCTGGACCAACGCCAGCACATAACAAAAGCATTCACCTCGGTATAGCTTTTTGCTGGGCGTTGATCAAGAAGCAATGTATCTTCTTAGTTCATTGGTGACCTTCGGTGTTACAATTCGCGATAGAGATCGTCTTCGACAAGATAATCTGCATGAATACATATTGCTCACAGATGCAGGTGAGCGAAAAAGCTATCGTGAAGTTGAAAATGACGATCTAAAAGAGGATTTGCTCAAGGTAATGCAGGATGGACTCTTTAGAGAAGAATCATACATACAATTTAGTGAAGCTCAATGGCAAGAGAGCTCTAAAGAATATATGGATGTTTAGACTGAAACAGAGAGAAAACAGTGTGAAGTCTCGATACAAGGCAAGGCTAGTTATAAAGGACTTAAACCAGCCAAAGGGAGTAGACTTCTGGGAGATTTTCTCATGTCATTTAGATGTTATCAATTTGAGTGGTACTCGGATTAGCAGATAGATTGGATGTGGAAGCTCAGTAGTGGATGTGAAAATGATATTTTTGCATGTGGATTTGTATGAAGAAATCTACATGGAGCAAGCAACGGATTTTCGAAAAAGGGCAAAGAGAAGATTGAGTACATGTTGAAGAAAAGTCTATATGGTTTGGAACAAGCTCTTTTCCAGTAGCATCGCAAATTCAATTTTTTTATGAAGAATTAAGATTATACTTCGGATCATTGTGTGTACATCAAGATGTTCCCAATGGTAATTTTATCATTTTGTTGATATACATTGATGATATATTGCTTTTTGGATGGGATATGTCGAAGACCGAGAAACTGAAGGAGTTCAGTATGTACTTTGATATGAAGGTCTTGAGAACAGAATGACAGATTTTGGGGTTGAGGATCTCTCTTGATAGGAAAACGAGGTGTGTCTGGTTATCATAGGGGAGCTGCCTGGAGAAAGTATGGAGAGATTCAGTATGCATAAGGCTAAGCCAGTCACTTATCCTCTGGCTAATCATTTCAAAATGAGTTTGCAGCACTATACACTTATAGTGAAGGACAAGGAAGAGATGAAGATGGTTTCATATGCTTCAGTTTTAGGAAATTTGATGTATGCTATGATTTGCACACGTTCGGACATTGGTGTTAGAGGTAGAATCATTTCTAATCCTGGAAGGAGCACTGGATAACAGTAAGGTGGATGACAAGATATCTTAGTAAGTACGACAAAGGCCAATTTATGTGTCGGTAATGGACTGCATAGACTTGTCTGCTACAATAATGCATATTGGTCTGAGATACAGCTCACGAAGATTCATATTGGGATACTAGTTGACTTCTGTAGAGGGTCGTTTCATGGCAGCCTAACCTTCAAAAACGTGTTATATTGTCTGCAACAAAAATTAAGTACATAGCTGTCAGAAGGGGTACTATCTACGCTACAACCAGATTGCCATATATCTCAATAAGAATTCAAGTTTTCATTCAAAGTTGAAGCATATTGATATTAGGTCTCCTTGAATATGAGAGGTGTTTGACGAGAGAAAAGCTGAAGTCTACGAAAGTCCATATAGACGAGAATAGTGCATATATAATGATAAAGATGTCGCCGAAGGAAAAGAAGGAAACGTTTTTTTGGCAGTTAGCCGACATGGATGTCTCCTGGTGAGCCATGGGTGATGGGCTCTTTCCCGTATGGCTAGAGGGAGAGAATTATTTGGTCTAACCCATATCTCGGGCCCACAGAGATGCCCAAAAATCCACCATCACATATTAAGATTCCAATTAGGACTCTTATTGTTACACTAATTTATGTGGAATTGTTCGTCCATATCAGCGTTGTGTCGATTTCATGCACACAAGTTCAGGTGTTTTGAGTCCTGAACCAGTGAGAATTGGTTTTTCTATGTGATTAGAAGTTTAACCGAGAGTTGCTTATAATCGTCCAACCTGTGAACTGCTGCAGGTTTTTGACCTGGGAACATCCCCATGTTCAGCTTCATCTCATGTTGAAAGTGAACCTTGATCCAAGGTTGAGATTCATCTATCAGGATCTGGAGGATGCTCACAGTCGCAGCAAGTCTCTCATCTTCACCTGCATTTTGCATCTTGAGATAATATAATGATGCTACGGGAACTCTTTTATTGTTGTTATATTGTTTTCATCCTTTGATTTTTTTTCTAGATAATGGTAGTTATATTTTTTGTCATTAGACCTGCTTGGCTAGCCACTCTTGAACCTCAACAGTGTTAATTGACAACTAACAATTGTTTTCTGCTTTAGGTTGACTCCGCTCTATTACCTTTTTAGTCTCTTATTTGCAGTTTCATCACTCTTTTTTTTCGTGTGTTTGTCTTTTATTTTAGTCTCTAATAATTGTTTGGGAACTTTTTCTTATCTTATCTATGAAGCTATTTGAATCATTGTTTAAAATAGTGATAACGGTAACGTAATGTTTTGCCTCTGTTAGGTTATGTCGTATATAACATAATGCATAACATATGTTATGTAATTTTCTACTTATTTAATAAAAATAAATATAAACTATATAAAATAATTTCTATAAATTGTAATATAAATTTAAAATATCTAAAAAAAATAAAATAAAATTATTTTATAATTATAATCTATTCTAATTTTATATTAAAATTTACATTAATTTTCACATTTATCTTTATAAATTATATTAAATTTGCAATTGTAATTCCAGTCATCATTAAAATAAGAAAATAATATTTCAATTTTTCATTTCAATTCTAGCTATTATCGCTTGTTGTAATTTATATTTTGTAATTTTTAATTTATCTTATTTATAATTGTTGATTTCAGTTTAATTAAAAATTCAATGTAATCAACAAGTAAGATATTTCAGCAATCGGAGAGAAATTACAAGTGAATAAGGAAATAATCACAAACTAATAAGTTAGTAATTCCGCAAGCAATCAAACAAGTCAACAACTAATCAAGTAATAAAATTATAGCAATTCGCTTAGTAATCAAAATAATAATTAATTACTAAAAAGATAATTGTAAATAACGTAATATCACGTAACGTTACGTAATATAACGTAAAATAATATAGTAACGTTACGTAATATAACGTAAAATAATATAGTAACGTTACGTAATATAACGTAAAATAATATAGAAAATGTACTGTTGTGGTGCATTGAGTTATTTCTAGTTGTTACGTAGCGCTGGTTCCGTTAGGTTACGTAACACAATATAACGGATTTCAAAACGCATTATTTTCAAAATAACATTGATTTGAATGTAAGCAATTTATACCAGCGGCGTGTATATTTTCTAGCGTTTAGGCGATAAATTTCCAATGGTATTTAATTGGAACTTTGTCGGTTGGTCAACTCATTTTCGTTATCTTTTTGCCTATATTCTGCATCTTTCTTTGAATCCAGGGGCCTCGTAGCTTTTCGTCATAAAGTAGAAGATATGGTGCGTGGATTTATGTGTGAACCCATGATGATTTTATGAGGATTAGACACCAGGGATCTGGAAAGGATAGAGAATTAAATTGTAGACATCACACGAGAGTTAATGACTGCCTTAGTCTTAAATTTCAACTGCTGATTTGTTCAATCTCCCTCGCTTTGCTCGCCTTTTTGGGACCTCCGAAAGGTTTAGAAAAATGCGTTGCGGATTGTGAATCATGTTATTTGTTTTGGAAATGATCTCTGTGAGCTGTTTGGGATCGTTGCATGTGGCGTGATTTTGTACATCTGGAGCATAAAATTATGGCCAGTTCATTCTGTTATTTTTCCTTTTATTGTCCTCCTTTCAATTAGCAAAAAAAACTGACATTTGCGGTCCAAAGTTTGTTATTCTTTTGTTTTTTTTTTTTTTTTGTTTGTTTTTTTTATTCCTTTTGCAGGTTCATATAGATTTGTTGACTACATTTTTCGTGTTTGGCAAATTATTTCCTTCACCTTTCCAAGTGCAAAAATTGGTGGTGACAGATCGGAATAAGGCTAAGGCCTTTCTCCTCCAAATGAAAAATAAAAAATATTTTTTCTTTTTTCCTTCTTTTTTTTTTTTTTCTCAAGGTCCTTGTGGGTAGAAAACAAACAGATAATGTTTGCATATCTTAATTCTTGACCAGAAAATTTTTCACCTCAAGGGCTTCACCTAATGTTTCGTCATCTCTTTTATGCGTTATCTATCAAGCTAAATTATAGAGGCTGCTATAAATTTTTTTGACTTATATAAAAAAGGTGTCCCATCCAAGTTTTATTATTTGATAATCATTTATCAACTCTTCATCTAACTGGATTGATTATTGAAAAACTACACTCCGTTGGGCAGTCCTTAGACGAGTTAGCACGTGCCTGTTTACTTCTACTTGTGTTTTTTTCATTTTGTATTTTTTTTTGGTGGGGGGAATAAATTTAAGTTTAATGCACGATAATACATTCTCTTTTCTAAGAAACCTTTGAAATCATGTGGCACTATTTTACAATCAAGAAATTTGTATAATATTAGCAGCCGGTCTTACATAAGAAACGTAGAACTGCAAATTTTTCTTACTTATTTTTTTGAGGATTTTTTTTTTCTTATTTATTATATTTTATTTTATTTTTCATATTTCCTTAGGGGAATAAATTTCAGCTGAATGTAAGGTTATTGGAATCTCCTGGCACCATTTTAAGATTAAGAAATTGTACAATATTTGGTAACCTGTCTATGGATGAAACATACACCTATTTCAATTTTTTCTTTCCAATATTTTTTAAAGAAAATTTTTCGTATTTATTATCTTTATTTATTTTTTCATATTTTTTTCGGGGAATAAATTTAAGCTGAATGCTTTATTTTTTTTCTAAGGAACCCTTGAGTTCCCGTTACACCATTTTACAATTAATAAAATTATATAATTTAGCAGCCGGTCTGTGAAAGAAATATAGACCTACTACAAAATTTTCTTATCATTTTTAGGAATTTTTTTTATTTATTATCTTTATCCTCTTATAAATTCTTTTCACACGGTAGCTTATAACGGTATCATAATTTGGAATAATTTTAGCACCTGTTGTATACTTTCGCTTCCAGTGGGGATTGGAGAATCACAATGCTATAAAGAAAAATAATAATAATATAGAAATTATGCTTTCTTCGATTCGGTTGCTGCGCCATCACGCACAAGCTAGAAGCGCGGGGACTTAGGTCCTGTTTAGCTCTTAGAAATGAGAAAAGTAGAGAAGAAAATTAGAATTAACTTTCAAAATTGAAGGTTAAGAAGAAAATTGTTCAATAGAGTTCAAGTGTTTGTAAACTCACTTTTGGAAGTAAGAAGTGGAATATGAAAAATATTATTTTATTGACAAATTAAATAAAAAATAATTCTAATATATTTGTTAATTGAGTAGAATTGAAAGGTAATAATGAGAAACTAATAAAAAATAATATATTATCTTGTTCTTTGAGCTTCAAGAGCACATGCCACATAGGATCCACATTATCCTAGTGGAAATAATTTCTAATTTTCTTCTTGGCCAAATTAGCAAGTGAAGTAGTAGAAATAACCTTACTTTTACTACTTATATTCTACTTCTATGCAAACAAACACACCTTTACTGGGACTTCGCACCGCATATTTGTTTTTTTTTTTTTTTTCAACTTTAATTAATTTTAATAATATAACAATAATAATTGAGTGCACATGATTGAGTGCACAAAACAAAATCACACGCTTACTCGTAATGAGCGCACGCTTACGTTAATATCTGTACATAAACAATTTAGAGAAAACACACACCTTGAAAATTTTGTAGCCCGAATCTCTCTGTAGTGTCCGGTGATTGAGCCGACACTACAGCTGAGGTGCACGTGGCGGCCGGCCCATTTGCCCCAAACTCCGGTGCAAAAAAAGGTCTTATTTGTCTGTTTCTCCTAAAGTTCACACAATTCACATTTGGCACGTGTCACTTTGCTTTTGCAAATGTGTAAATAATTGATTATCAAAATAAACATGTAAATTTAACAAAGCATTGCGCACATTACCAAGATATGAATCTTCAATTTATTGTCATGTTTCAGACAAAGCAACTTCTTCAGGAATTCCTCATAAAATGAAATTTATATGTAAATATTCTTAAAAAATTTAGAGACAATTAAAAAGAATATATCTGTAAATTGAGAGTGTATCACTAATTCCTTTTATAAAAAGTTTTAAAAGAAATACCTTGATAGGAGTTATAAGTGTAATAAAATTGTTATTTTTTTATTGTACTCATGCCTGTTTGGAATAATACTAATGCAACAACCAGTAGAATCTAATAGTTAACCGAAGAGAAAAATAATAGAGACAGTGAATATGCAGATTTAATATGATTCGACAATGTGTTTATATCTACGGGACACGATCGAAAATTTCCACTATATCAAAAAATAATTACAACTTTCTAGTTCTCAAAATTTGAAATGAAATCACACAAGAATTTAAATCAAACACAAATCTCTTGTTACAGTGATTTTCTTCTACTTTGCTCCGGACACCGAAAATAATTCAAAGGAAAAAGCCAATCCTTTGCTTCAGCTGCCTCCTTTTGCTTTTGCCTTGCTTTCGGCCAAAAATCAAAGCAACAGCCAACACCTTTTTAATTTTCCTTCGGCCAAAAATCAAAGCAGCACCCACCACCACATGAGAAATAATTATTGTATATTTTACTCCAATTGGAATTATTTGTGATCCTTTATCACATCTGAATACTCAACGAATGCGAGATACAAACCCAACAATGTCACGTATCAGGGACTCGCACCATAGAAAAATTATTAATGAAGTATTAGTAATACATTTTAATAGTGCAGAGCTAGTTGTTACAATTAATCCAAAAATTTATGTTTGCACATGGAAGAATACATGATTGAG
Organism: Dracaena cambodiana; assembly: GCA_036321105.1. Taxonomy (NCBI): domain Eukaryota; kingdom Viridiplantae; phylum Streptophyta; class Magnoliopsida; order Asparagales; family Asparagaceae; genus Dracaena; species Dracaena cambodiana. The sequence goes on along the minus strand of JAYEPQ010000004.1, from coordinate 10,464,594 downwards.
GGTATTTTCTAGAATTTATGCTTGTCTAGGAGTACAGTTTGGGTTCCATCTAGATGCCCCATAGTCATTAATGGAATGTTATATACTTTATTCTTTTAGATTTTCATTTTTTTGTTTTCCCAAATGTCAACTTGAAATATAGTTGGTTTCTCCTTTTATTTAACTTTCCTTTTGGCTGTGTTTGGATTGAGGGAAAATGAAGGGAAAAAAAAGAAAGAGAAAGAGAAAGTTGTTTTCCAATATTTGGTTAGAGGAAAAATTAAATAGAAAATAAAAGGAAAAGAAAGTGATAGAAAATATATTAAGTTTTTTTTATTTTTCATTTTCTTCCTCAAATCTAAGAGAAAATGAAAGAAAAGGAAAATTGAGAAAAAAAGAAAAAAGGGAGAGAAATTTTTGCATAAATTTTCTTATAATTTTAGTCCCAAGATATTTTTAATTTTTATGAAGTTTGAACCATTTGGTTATTATATGTTTAATTATTTAAAAATTAAAAATTATATCAATAATATATAAATTAATATTAAAATTCTCTATAGTTTAATTAGAATTATATTTTCCTTTTAATTTTCTATTGAGCAACCAAACATAAGAAACTACTTTTTTCTAAAATTTCCTTGAGATTTTCTTCTTTATTTTCTTTTTAACCAAACATAAAGGTTGTGTTTGGATTGAGGGAGAATGAAGGAAAAGAAAATAAAAGGAAAGAGAAAATTGCTTTTCACTGTTTGATTAGAGGGAAAATTAGAGAGAAAATAAAAAAGAAAGAAAGTGAGAGAAAATGTATTAGATTTTTTTTCTTTTTCCTTTTCTTCCTCAAATCCAAGAGAAAATGGAAGAAAAGGAAAGTTGAGAGAGAGAAAAAAGGGAGAGAATTTTTTGCAGAAATTTCCTTGTAATTTTAGTCCCAAGTTATTTTTAACTTTTGTGAAATTTGGACCATTTGGTTATTATATGCTTAATTAAAATTAATATTAAAATTTTCTATAGTTTAATTAAAATTATATTTTCCTTTTAATTTTCTATTGAGCAACCAAACATAAGAAACTGTTTTCTTCTAAAATTTTCTTGAGATTTTCTTCTTTATTTTCTTTCTAAACAAACATAAAAAAATAAAACCAATTTCCATATCATTTTCTTTTCTTTTCTTTTCTTTTTCTCTTTTCTTTTCTTTCCTTTTCCTTAATTTTCTCTCAATCCAAACACAGCCAAAAAAAAAAAACCAATTTCCATATCATTTTATTTCCTTTTCTCTTTTCCTTTCCTTTTCTTTTGTTTTCTGTTATTTTCCCTCAATCCAAACACAGCCTTAGAGGCCTTTATGTTAACATTTTCTTCTCTGACACATACAAATATGTTATTAAGATATAACTAGTAGCAAAGGAATTTAAAATAACTATATAAGATATTTCAGAATATTTTGGGCTCGGTCCTAAATTATAACAAGATAAAAGTTAAATAAAAGGAAAACTTAAATGATAGACATGTGTACAATGTGTCATTAATCTCTCAACTTGTCATCACTAGAAGACATGCACGCGGCTTTGAAGAATTATTTTCCAAAAAAGCAACCATGAACAATTTCTTAACTATTCCCCAGCAAAATTACTATAAAAAAAGAAAAAGAAAAAAAATCAATGCCTTCAGTCCTCCAAAACAAACCAAACCAAAGCAGCTCCGCCTTCAACCCACCGTCCAGTTCCGCTGAACCTAGAAACATTTCTAACGTGATTCGACCTTAATTATTAAATTTAACAAAAATAAGAAGTAATTAATTAATTGAACAACCATTAATCCAGTCATCCTTCTTGAGCTGCCAGATCGACCTGCCACGTGCACGTGCACGTGCACGTGTGCTCTCTCCCCTCTTTAAAATCTCCCTTCAAAATTCTCATTCCCCATACCAATTCCAACAAGTTACGAGATGATTCGTAAAAGTTATGGCCGATCCCTCTCTTTCCCGATCCCAAGCTCGCACCCGAACGCCGGCGCAAAGATCAAGGGCCGGGGCTCCGCCAGCCTCCCCGTCCGCTTCCACCTCTTCGTCTCCCACCTCCACGATGAGATCCGCGACCTGCTGACGTGGCGGGCACAGTCCGCCTCGCCCCGGCCCGATCCCTCAGCCTGGATCGGTGACGGCCTGGCGAGGCTAGACCACCTCCACTCCTCCCTCGACGACCTCCTCCAGCATCCCCAGGCCCAGGACTCCCTCCGCCGCCGGCCCACCTGGGCGGCCCGCCTCCTGGACGACTCCCTCCACTTCGCCGACGCCTACTCCTCCCTCCGATCCGCCGTCGTCGCCCTCAAAGACCACCAGTCCGCCACTCAGGCCGCGATCCGGCGGAACGACGGGCCAAGGATCGCCTCCTGCGTCCGATCCCAGCGGAAGGCCGAGAAGGAGCTGATCAGGATCGCCGCTGCGGTGAGAGGCGCCGGCCGGTGGGTTCCTGCGGCGGCGGAGAAGGACGCGGAGATCGCCTGGGCGGTCCGCGAGGTGTCGGCGGCAACTGCGGCGGCGTCGGCGGCGGCGATCGCGGCGATAGCGGACATGTCGGCGGAGGCATGCTCCGGGGTGGTGACGTCAGCATCGGTCTCCGCGGGGCTGTGCGGATCGCTGAGGGGGACGGGTGTGGTGGGGGCCATGCTGAGGAGGCTGGGGTCGATGAAGAAATTGGAGGGAAAAATTGAGGAGGAAAATAATATTAAATGGAGGGCGGAGGCGCTGAGGAGGCTGGAGGCGCTCGAGAATTGCATTGGAGACATTGAAGCGAGGAGTGAGAGGTTGTTTAGGAGTCTGGTTAATACTAGAGTTTTCTTGCTCAATATTTTAACTCCCAGCTTGTAATCAATAAAGAAAAGGGGGAAAATTGAAGAAAATAATAGAAATTTTAATTTTAGTATATAAATTGAGGAGAAAAAGAGGGGAAATTCTATTTGCACACGCATAGTTTTGAAACTTATAAATAATTATAAGTTTGATATTATTTTTTTAGACTAAATTATCCTTATAAATTCCAAACTAAGACTTTTTAAAATTTGGAACTACGACTTATAGTTTTCCTCCTATATTTTCTCTTTAAAATCCTTTAGGCTGTGTTTGGATTGAGGAAAAATGAAGGAAAAGAAAAGAAAAAGAAAGAGAAAGAGAAAAGGAAATAAAATGATATGGAAATTGGTTTTCTTTTTTATGTTTGGTTAGAAAGAAAATAAAGAAGAAAATCTCAAGGAAATTTTAGAAGAAAGTAGTTTTTTATGTTTGGTTGCTCAATAAAAAATTAAACGGAAAATATAATTCTAATTAAACTATAGAGAATTTTAATATTAATTTACATATTATTGATATAATTTTTAATTTTTAAATAATTAAGCATATAATAACCAAATGGTCCAAACTTCATAAAAATTAAAAATATTAAAAATATTTTGGGACTAAAATTATAAGAAAATTTATGCAAAAATTTCTCTCCCTTTTTTTTTTTTCTTTCAACTTTCATTTTCTTTCATTTTCTCTTGGATTTGAGGAAGAAAATGAAAAAGAAAAAAAAAATTTAATACATTTTCTCTCACTTTCTTTCCCTTTTATTTTCTCTCTAATTTTCCCTCTAACCAAACATTGAAAAGCAACTTTCTATTTCTTTTTCTTTTCTTTTCTTTTCCTTCATTTTCCCTCAATCCAAATACAACTTAAATAATTTTTTTTTATATTTAATAAAAACACATCTCCTATAAAATCATCAATTTGATTTCTTGATCCCTAAAAAAATTTTATATTAACTTTCCTGAAAAGATTAGAAGAATTTTAAATTTTTTGATTTCACCATGACAAGTGAAATTTGAATTTGGAGTTTGAGTTTGAGTTTTCTTATGCAAATGAAAATTTTCAATATGCAATTGGTGTCAAAGAATAAATGTAAGATACGATTAAATTTTTTTTTTTTTAGGTTTTATGCATTTTTGTTTGAAATTTATTGCTAATTAGGTTTTTTTTTTTTTATAGGGGAGACTTCGCTTGCTGGTCGGGTGTTAATACCCGACCAGCTCGTTTCTTGGTCTGGTCGGGTATTAATACCCGACCAAAATATTCGACTAAAAAAAAAAGATAAAAATGGGATCATGTGAGCCATTAGAGAAAAAGATGAAGGGTATTTTTGAAAAAAAAATTGAGTGCAGAAAGTAAAATGATAGTATCTCAAAATAGGAGTTTAGTGTAAAAAGTATTCAGGGTGCCAAGAGTAAAATGCAGTGTGCAAACAGAATTTCTCGAAAAAGAGAGGTGAAATTGGAGTTTTGTGTTTACAAAAGAAAGAGAGTTTTTTTTTTTTTTTTGGCTATTGTTTTAATGCTTGTTTGGAATTCTACGCTTTGTATAAATGAGAGCAAAATTAGTTTTGGTAAGACGATAATTAGCCTCTGAATTATGAATCGGAGGTGCATTATGAATCATCACATGAAGGAGCTTCTATTTAAAGTTTTTTAAAATTCTCCAGGGAAAAAAAAAAAAAAAGAATCAAACCCCCAAAAATGAATTCCATAAAAAGGAGGAATAGAATGTTTCATGTTTTAGTCAGATAGAATCAGTCGTTCACTGCAGTTGGGATGGGAATGGGATTAAGAATAAGTTATATTCAAAATTTTAAATTATAAATATAAAACTTTTATTTTAAAAAATTTAATAGGATGTGAAAGTAAAGAAAAAAGGCCAACACTTAACCCTTGGGCTTGCATGTTCTCACTCGTAAGTATGGGCCCTAGGAAGCATGCAGAACAACCTCCAAATTGGCACCTCATAATTAGGGTTAACGGATTAAATGTATTATTAGGAATATAACACTTATATTCTTTATTAAAAAAAAAAAAATCGCAGGGTTACTTATACCCCTGTCAGGGTCTCTCTTGTGAAATTTTTTAATAGAGTATATTTATTAAGTACAAATATAATTATTGTAATTAATCAATAATTATATATGAAATCAATATTCTTGGCTGTTGCATTTAGATTTGGGTCAGATCCGAGCCAAGAGGAAGGAGGTGTGTGCTGTTGGAGGTAGCGTGGGGGGTGTGGTTTGGAATAAAGGCCAAAAGTTGAAATTTGGCTAATGGGTGTCAATAAAAGATGATCAAGTGGTTAAGGTAAGCACAGCTAGATGCTTACGTTCTTTGTATGAATTCTCTACTAATTTGTTCTAGAATTTGGACACTATTTTATATAGAAAGATAATTTTAAATAGACTGTTCCCGGGACTTGTGCATATTGCTGGTTTATTGCCCCAGGACCTCACTCTTGACTTGCTAATTTGTTTTTGCATGAAAATTCTTAAAAAAAAGGAAAAGAAAAGAAAAGAAAATTGATTTTTTACTCAACTATAAACATGTTGAACTACACTATAACTCATGTATGTATATATATATATATATATATATATATATATATATATATATATATATATATATATATATGAGAAAACGGGAAATACACCGGCGGTGAAGGAAGTTTCCTGCACCGCCGCTTAGGTGGCCCAATAAAATTATTACACATGGTGTCATTCAAGAGAATTCATTTATTTATTTGTTTTTGCATGAAAATTCTTAAAAAAAGGAAAAGAAAAGAAAAGAAAATTTATTTTTTACTCAACTATAAACATGTTGAACTACACTATAACTCATGTAACATTCCAAACTAGTTATATATATATATATATATATATATATATATATATATATATATATATATATATATATATATATATATATATATATATATATATATATATATATATATATATATATATATATATATATATATATATATGAGAAAACGGGAAATACACCGGCGGTGAAGGAAGTTTCCTGCACCGCCGCTTAGGTGGCCCAATAAAATTATTACACGTGGTGTCATTTAAGATAATTCATTTATTTGTTATCTTGAATGACGCCCGTGTTATAATTTTTTTGGCCACCTAAGCGGCGGTGAAGGAACTCTCTTCACCGGTGTATTTCCCGTTTCCTCTCTCTCTATATATATGTATATATATAAAAGAGGATTACTAATTACTATTGGTGAGCCGCCAGTTTAGAAAAATTATGTGAGTTGTTGATAAAAATATAGTAATTCATTTTTTTTTTCAAATTTCTTCTAGAATTAGAATATCTATCTTCTTAACTTTAATAAAATCAAATTTTATGAATTTTGGAGTTCATTTACAGTTTAATCAAGTGAATACAAAATATTTATTCATGGAAACCGTTAAAATTTGTGTCAACTTGATGAAAAATCAAATCAAAACTAGAACCCAATAAATTGGGTATGAGTAAACCCTAAAAGGTCGAGATTATAATCTAAAAGATATATTTTTTTTAAATTTATAGGAGATAATGGAAATAAACTACAGCTCAGGTAACTTGCGTCAGCTGTCAGCTCATTTACATTTTCCTCATATATATATATATATATATATATATATATATATATATATATATATATATATATATATATGTGTGTGTGTGTGTGTACACACACACACGAGTCAACAACTTGGTAAGTTACGTGAATTAGCAGTTAAAAAGTAATAATTCTATTATTTTAAAAAAAAAATAAGGATCATAATGTCTGCTTCTTTAGCTTTCTTAGGATCAAATTACGTGGATTTTGAAATTTATTTACCTCTCATCAAGTGAATATAAAATGTTATATTCACTGAAAATCGTTAATTTTGTATCTACTTGATGGAAAACGAAATCAAAATTAAAACCCAACAAATTAATTATGAGTGAACTCTAGAAAGTCAAGATTATAATTCAAGAAAAATCTTTTTAAAAAAATAATTAGAGGCAGTAAAAACGAATAGCAGCAGCTCAGATAATATGATCTCTATCATTCTCATTCTTAAGTAAACACATCTTGTCCTAATGAGTTAAGTCCAACAGCGCCGCAGTCTGCACCAATGCAAACTCTGAGCTCTGCACGTGAGCTGAGACCATCAGCTGTGTCTGAGACCATCTTGCTCCTTTTATATTTTTAGTAATTAATAAATTCTTAATCTCTGGCGATACTGTCCCTGCCCATCCCTGTACTTGTCTGAAGAAAAAGCCATACAAGTTTTATTATTTGTTTGAAGAGGGGAAAAAAAAAAATCCTCATACAATCATCACGAACTGAACAGGACCAGCTTCACATGAATAAAAGTTTCCTATTATTTGCAAAAAAAGGGGGAAAAAAAATCAATTATTGCTTGCAACTTGGTATTATTTTTGCCATGGACACAGCTACAACTGCATAATTCTTGGTCATGATAAGCACTCATTTTTTTGACTAAAGAGTTGGCGAGTGGTGTTAGCTTTTAGCCATCTGATCATATGGAACGTGATAATAATATACCTTAATTAGTTGCTTTGATTTTCTTGATCTTCTCTAAACATGCTATTAGATTTAATCTTTCAAGTTATGAGCCTGATCTGTTGCAATCGACCAAGAAATTTGTTGATGATGATAATGGATAGACTGTTATGAGTAAACTCTGGATACATGTTAATCAAAACTAAAAAAAAAAAAAAAAAAAAATCTTAATTAAGTTAACGACACTCAATTGAGTATCATCACCTAAATGTGGCTAAGCTACTTTTGAAAATATAATTGTGATTCTGAATTAATTAATGAGGAAGTCCAAACATGTGTGATGAAGCCCTGATTGATCTCTAACTCGATAAAGCTTTAAGCTAATAGATTGTATGATTCTCATTGTATATAAGATTATGGAGAAGAGCATTCCTGAAAACGACAAATACCACAATGAATATTATATATATATATATATATATATATATATATATATATATATATATATATATATATATATATATATATATATATATATATATATATATTCTTATGTCTCCTTAATTAACTCCAATCTATTGCAGATTTTTTCTATGAGTGCTTCTTGGCCCCAATAATTTTTTTATGATAGAAAAGTTTTTTGTACATTGCCTAGATGGATTTTGAAAGTAGGAGAATTATTTTATTGTGGCTTGTATTATAGTTTGTGATGATGGTTCAGCTGTACATTCAGCTTGTGTTTATGTGGTTTTATTCTTATTTATCCCGCCCTGTATTTTCTCATGCTCATTAGTGAATCAAATATCAATATTTCATCTTTCTCAAGAAAGAAAAGAAAACTTGAACCCTGTACCGTCTACGTCAAGTGACGATTTTTCACTGTTGAGCAAAAAGAAAACTTGCAGTGATGATGTGAAAGGTAATTATTCAAACAATGTACGATTTTTCAATGTTGAGCAAAAAGAAAACTTGTAGTGATGTGAAAGGTAATTATTCAAACGATAGACAGTACCCGTAGACAGCAACTTGTGTTAGAAGGTAAAGTTCATGGTATCTTAACTCTGTTTATGCGCCTAGCCAGCATCGCTTATCACTCTCTCTTCTAAAATGTTCGCATCCTGCATAGTTGTTTTCATGATGTTTATGTTCATCATATGAGGAGGAAATTGGTAATATGTGCACTGATTTTGTTGATAATGAGAAGTTTCAATTAGATGCGAAGGTTATTTGATACCACAGTTTTCTTCAACTATTTGTGGAGCTCAAAATTCTTTATGAGAGAATATGATCGTGTAAGTCATGTCTAAGGGGGACAAAAAACCTTTCAGTGATGTTTTCTTTTGTTTTGGAAATTGCAGTGATTTTTTGTTGACTTTAATAGCTGCCTTCCTCAACAAAAGGATACCCATTAGGACCCATAAGATGTAAAAGCATAATTGGGCCTATTTTTGGGCCTTATATGATCTTTCTCATTTAATTTTCGGGCAAATCTAACAAGTTTATGGGCCAACACAAGCTATCTGTTAACAGGCTTTCTCTTCGCTCGTTTCTTCTATTGAGTTTATTAATATAATTAGGACATTCGTAGCTTAATTGTTATCACCTGGATATTTTGCCTCTTGATTATCAGATATGGCCTGTTTTGATTTTCTTGCACTTTTCTCTTTTTTATTGGACATAAAAAAAAAAAAAAAAAAAAAAAAAGGGGGAGCGGATCAATAAATAGCTTTTGAAAATCCCCTTTTTAGTCAGTAACAAAAATATTTTTCCTTTTTAAGAAACGAGTTCAATGGGAAAGTCTTGAAAATTGTTTTTGGTAATGCTATCAATAAAGCTTTTGACATTTGATTTACAAGATGAGCTTATTTAGATTCATTTGTTGCTTCCTAATTACCATCTAATGACTGGAGGTCCTTTGCACGGATGAAGCTCAAAAAAGCTATTTTTTAATTACTTTCTAATAATTATCCTATAATTTGATTTTCAATTGTATATAGTAATTTTCTTTTTGTAGTATTTTCTTTTCTTTTCTTTTTAAACAACATGCCAAACTAAATATCACATGCAGCTTGTGAGGGGAGTTTCCAAAGGAGCACACCATTTTTCCAAGTGAGCCCACTTTATAACTTTCTGGGTTTTGAATCCGGACAAAAAAAAATACAGAGAAGTGGGCTCACTAGGAAAATCGGTGTGCTCTTTTGAAAACTCCCCTTGTAAGGGGTGACTCGTGGATCGGATTCAAATAGATCTGCACATCCACTTTCATATTGGGATCCATTTAAATTTTGTAGGATCTACTTGGAATCCAAACTTATTAAAAACCCTAGGATTTATTAAAAAACTCTATAGTTTGTTGAATTTAGATTTGACTTTCGAATGATCTAATATTCGATCTTCTTATTAAGTAAATCATTTATATTATGAAGAATCTAATAGAAAATACAACTATATCTTATCAACTGGTCATGTGTAATATGATTTAAAAAATTGCATAAATTATGGTTTAAAAAATATGATGTCATATTTAGTTCTTTCACACACACAACTGGAAAGATGTACCTAAAATGTCTCCAGATGGAGTTATCTATGAAAACGACAATAAATCTCAATATATATTGATCATACACCATAAAATAAATAGTTTTTTAAAAAATAGAATAAATGAAAACTCTTACTCAACAATGAAAATGTGTATAAACCACATAATATCTTAGACACCAACTGTTTTGAGTGTGGATGTCATAATTTATGGTCTTGTTCATTTATATAAACTTCTATTTTGAGATTTATATGACCACCAACATAAACAGATTTATATGAAGGCATCTTATATATACTTTTCAATATATGAACTTGCACGTTAAGTATACTTTTCTGTGGTATACTTTTCTCTTGTGAGTATATTGTGTGCATATAGTTGGACTATAAACTTTCCATTAAATATAAAAAAATTAGATTTAACACGTCTTTTGCATGTCATTCATTTATCTTAAGATGTGTGCCGATCAAAGTTTCAAAAGTGAAAAGGAAATAAAGAATGGTGTGCCACTAGTGAATGCATAGTGGAAAAATATTAGAAGTAACTTTTTAAATTTAATAAAAAGTTTGTAATATGACCCGTGTGTATATGTGCGCATGCATATGTGTGCATGTGTGAAATGGTGTATGTAATATCTATCCAATTACAGTCAAAATTTATCCAAAAAAATATATTTTTTATTCCACCATTTTAGAACGTGCAGATTGTAACAAAATGGTTTAGATTATCTACATAAACCTTCCATATTGAAATTTATAGATATCTCAATAAGTAACTTCTTATGAAAACACCTTATGTAAACTTTATCTCCATATATTATTATAAATAAGCTGCTAGCTCAACTAAGTTATATAAACTAGTGTTAAAAATATAATAATCCCATTATTTTTCTTTAAATTTTTTGGGATCATGATATCCACATTCTTAGCATATTTTGGATTAGATTTCGTAAATTTTGGAGTTTATTTGGATTTTTATTACCGGATACAAAATATTGTATTTACTGAAAACCATTAAATTTGTGTATACATGATGGAAATGCCAATTTCAAAACTAAAATCCATGTAAATGTAAGTTATCTCTAGCACATTTCTTCGGTTCTCCCTCCAATACCCTGGTAAGTTTAGTTTCCAGAAACTTTGTGCCCGAATGATGTTGCCTCTCATGTAATTGCTTCTATCTATCTAGCTCTCATTGGGATGTCCAAGAAGATGCAGTTTCTGAGATCAGTACAAGCAAATAGGGATGGTAATGGTAGGTCCATAGGTCAATTTTTGACACATTTTATTAAAAATTTAAAATCAGAAAATTAAATTTTTATTTTTAATTTAAAATTTTGATTAAGAAGGACCAAGAATTGGTCCGTAGATGCACCCATTATCACCCTACATATAAGCAACGGAAGTTGTTGATTGTTGGTACATATTAATATATTCAAAAAATTGTCAATTTTATCTCGTCTGTTAGTTTATAAACAAGTGGGAAACCAGCGCAAATGCTTAGAAATATTTAGAATTGTATATGTTTTAAAATAATGTAGTGAAATTTATTATTTTATATTATGATAAGTAAATTTAAATATATTATACTACTGTAGAAGTGCTCATGATGCTTAGAATAGTTTATTTTACTTATTAGTATTTTGTTATAATTAATTTACTTTTCTTATATAAACTATTGTGTTTATAAAATATGTGGAGAGAAGTATGGAGAAAGATAAGAAAAGATTAAAAAAATACACAAATGAGAAGATAGTTATAACTAATCCTATTTTTTTTTTTATGGACCTTTTCACTTCTTTTTCTTTTTTTCTTAGATATACTCAATTTAAACATCTACTATAATAATTAAAGATATTATTTAAACAAATCAACAAATTCAACTTGAAAATTATATGAAACTTAAAACGTTTAAATTTCTTTACTTGACTTATTGAACAAATTCAACTATGAGCAACTATGATAATGATGTTTTGATTCGGTAAGAACTTATTTATTTATTTAATTTTCATGTATAGCTCTCCTTTATTTTTAATAATGTAAGAAATGTTAAAATGTAATTTGTGGTAATGAGCCTTTAAATTTCTTTTGCTTAACTTACTAACAAACATAAGTATAATCAATTATGATAGATAACTTTACTCAATAGTTTATATTTATTTCTTTAATTTTAATGTTTATCTCTCATTTATTTTTAATAATGTAGATTTGTTAAAAATATAATTTATGTAATGAAAATTTTATTTTTAATAATGTAAGAAATGTTAAAATATAATTTATGTAATTAGCATTTTAATTTATTTTTCTTAACTTACTAACAAATTAATTATGATTGATAATTAGAAAAAGATGTGGAGAAAACCAACCACAACTCTACATGTCCCCCTTTTTCTCCATTTTAATTTTTTTCATTTACGAAATAAAAATTTTGTTGAAGAAGTAGTTGTAGGTGTACGGTTATTCTAACAATTTTTATTTAAATAATAAGTTTTTCCCTTCAAAGTTCTAAAAAGGCTAGAATGCCTTATTCTTGGACTCTCCAATTTCCCAATTTTTTAAATTTTAAATTTTAAATTTTGTTAAATATGTTTGCTTAGTAAAATGGAAAGAAAATATAGGCAGGTGGTTAGATGGGTTAATAACCAACCCCACCTTTTTTTTATAGGTAGGATTTAAGAATTAAGAGAAATCAAAAATCTAGAAAATTAAGAAAACCCAAACAAAATTTTCTCCTAATTTCTAATTTTCTAATTTTAAAATTGGGCATATTCTCTCTCCTTTTCGCTTAGTATATGGAGAGATTGCTTTGCTTTTCTTACTTTCCCGGGCTAGGTTCAGATGCTATTAGGTTTGTGTCTCGTATCCGTTGAGTATCCAAATGTGATCGGAGATCACAACTAGTTTCAGTCCAATTAGACTTGGACAAAAAACCAGCATTCTAATTGGATTGGAACACCTATAATTAGATAATGATAATGTCATCCTAATATAAACAAAATTTTTCTTGCAATATTTTTCTCATAATGGACATTTCTCTCATTATTATCGTGAACGTATGGCGAACTTGGTCGATCAAACCATATTATTTTCTTATATTATTTTTGTGATGTATTGTTTTCTTCATCTCTACTATCTCGATGGGGAGTTTCGATCTCCAACAGATGCTCCATTGTAACAAACATGACAGACATGTACATTGTTGTACCCATGAATAGATGGTGTTTAAGCATAAGAAAGCTGTGTCTCAAAATCATAAACCTATTTGTGTGTGCGAGCAAATTACGAGGTGATGAACCTATGGTGTGAAGAGTACCTTGTTTAGCTATTACAATGCGTTTTGTGTAGTTGTTATTGCTCATTGATAATGAGGTCCAAAGATCCCTTGTGCACTTGCTAAGGAGTTTTACTCTGCAGTCGCACTTGCTGTTGGCTAGATATATCCGCTAGTTAGCAGGCAATGTGTCTATCAAAAGGAAATGAGATGGAAATGTAAAAAATGCCATCTCAACTTGTTTTATATCCCTCTACATAATTTATCTCATAAATGCCTTCTAATATGCACAATCAAGCGATTCTCTTTACTATCAGCTATATATTGGCTGCGGGATGTTCTTTTTTCATTTTTTTTTTAATATTGGAATTAGATTGTAATCTGGTTAGTTATTCAAGTTAAATCTCTTGATAAACATATGAAAATCATTCTCATAAAGGGTTGTTAACGATGAACTAACTGCTTTTGCCGGGATTGTCACTTTGGATGAATGTATTTGATGACATATTTGTATTTTCTTTCTTTCTTTTTCTAGAGAGAGAAATGAGATAACGGTAATCGCAGGTGAGCAAATATATGATCAATAAGTGCAGTATTCAGTCTTGTTTGATTGAAAATCCATCTTTTGAGGATAACAGTAGGTTATAATCTCCCCATGTTTCATTGATAAGATATAATAAATCTAACAGTTCATATTACATATATTAAGTTTTCCTTATAGAAGAGATGCTACTACTATTTAATGTCTCATATCGGTTACATTGATTACATAAACAAATTTTAATTAGGCTCTTTTCATGTCTACTTGCTAGCTGCCTTATGTCCTATGCTTCCGTTTCGCTCCCTGCACCATTCCCGTCTCCTGGTTGTAGCTCCAGACATCTGCGTGGATCTCTGCATGCTTCCGATGTTGAGGAGACCCCTGTTGCTAACATATCCGTATCTGCCAATAATAATATATCATTATAGTGCACCCGCATAACAATAGATAAAACAGAATTATTTTTATTGTTAAAGATTTGTTATTCTCTTCTAATCAGATATGTCATATGCACCAACAAACGCACACTCTCTCTATGAAGATGGTTGAGAATCCGTCTTAAGAATTCTAAAAAGCGAACCAAACTAGCGTGGAGTGAGGACTTGACAACTGTGACTGGAGAATATATTCCTCATTCAATTTTGTTAATCATTTGACCTGTGGTGCCTAACTTGTTAGGTTGCATCGTGATGATATTCAACGCTGATCAAGCCAGCCTAGCCCACGTTTTAAAACCTCAATTTGGTGAACCGGAAGTTGATCATGATTAATTAATTAATTAGTAATTAGAGCTTGCTTTATTAGTTAATACTAGAAAATAAAATATAATTGGATGGGCTTTACCATCATCATCGTCAGCATCCACATAGAAAAGAGGCCGGTTGTAGTTTTTTTTGTCCTCTATGGAAACAAAGAGGCCCTTCACACGTGCAGAGAGAGCAGCGAATCTGTAAAGGGCCAATAATTAAAAAGATGAGGGTCTCTTTCCATTTCCTTGGTTTTAATTAAGAAGGGTTCATGCGCTTGCCACTAATAAAAGATTAGATGGATGTAGCCTTTTCCTTACAACAATGCAATGCCACACATCATCCTTGTTGGAAGCTAAACCCACCATATTTAGCACTAATATATATATATATATAGAGAGAATGGGAATTCCCTTCACCGCCGCTTAGATGGTTCAATAAAATTATTATAGAGAGAGAGAAAATGAAAAATACACCGATGGTGAAGGGAGTTTCTTCACCGCCGCTTAAGTGGTCCAATAAAATTATTACACGTGGCGTCATTCAAAATAACAAATAAATGAATTTTCTTAACCGTCTTTGAGTGGTGCCAAATGTAATAAATTTATTGGGCCACCTGAGCTGCGGTAAAGTAACCCCCTTCACTGCCGGTGAATTTCCCGTTTACTCATATATATATATATATATATATATATATATATGAAAAAACGGGAAACACCAACGGTGAAGGAAGTCGCTTAGATGACCCAATAAAATTATTACATGTGATACCACTCAAAAGACGGTTACGAGATTTTTTTTATTTGTTAATTTAAATGGTGCTACGTGTAATAATTTTATTGGGTCGCCTAAGCGGCGATAAAGGAATTCCCTTCACCGCCGGTGATTTTTTCGTTTGCTCTCTCTATATATAGAGAGAGAGAGTGAGAGAACAGAAAATTCACCGACGGTGAAAAGAGTTTCTTTAACGCCGCTTAGGTGATCCAATAAAATTATTACACGTGACACCAATTAAAGTGCAGCTATGAAAATTCTTTTATTTGTTACTTACGCCACATATAATAAATTTATTGGACCAACTAAGTGACAGTGCTGGTAAATTTTTCATTCTATCTCTGTTCATATTTCTAACTTAGACGTTTTCATCTTTGTTCGCCTATTTATTTTAGAAAAAGTTCATGGCTCCGTCACTCCAGACGGGTAACAATTATACTTTCCATCCATCATAAGTGCAAGCCAAGTCTTGTGGGCTCCATGCTACTTGCCCCCAAGTAATTAGAAAAAGAGTTAAAAGTTTAATTCAGATTTAAGTTATAATTAGAGGTTTCTGAGCGTTAAGCAAAAAAAATTAACGAATTTTAAGCGTATAAAAAAGATATTTTAGAAAGCTAATGCTTACGAGATGGAAGGGACAACCCATGTTTGCTTAACGACTTTACTGGATTGGAGACAAATCGTAGGATTAATTATTAATTGTAGAATGGTTAATTTTGAAACTAACAATTCCTTTTATAATCACTAAATTTGAATTTGTTTGGCTTGATAATTATATGGGATTAATCATGATCCAAGTAATCACGAGTACTGAATAAGTTAGTACATCTATTTTCGGAATGTATATTAGAAAATTGATAAATTTTGGAGTACTAGGTTAAGTATAAGCTATTAGATTTTTGATAGTTAAAGCGTCCAATTTTCTATGGCAGAGCATGGTAGAAAATAGTATCATCGTATGATAATCTTGCTCATCAAAGCAATATGGATGTGAGTGTGGCTAAACAATAACTCAACTTCTCAATCATCACTCAGTTTTACCATCATGTCCAAAGGTATTATTTGGATTTATTGTTGAATTCATATATGCTTGAACATTAAATTTTTGAGTCAATTCACTAGTTCAAAAATAAATGAATTAGATGAATGGAAAATAGTTTCAAAATAGAATGCAATAGAATTCACTAGTTCAAAAATAAATGAATTAGCAAAGGGAACTAAAGAAAAAAATTACTCCCACATCGGTTAGAGTATTGTTAGGATATTGATTTATATATGATTGTTTGTTCTATATCATTACTTATATAATAATAAGAGAAACCTTGAGTACCATAGTTGGTGCTACGCATGCGCATAGGGCTAGTAAACCGTTGGTCAGAAAAACCCTATAAATAGGCCATCTGTCCAAACTCATTTCACACATGTTTTTTAATTTCTTTTCTCTTTCTTCTGTAGACAAGAAACTCTCTCCAGACACTAGTTTTCTGTCTCCAGAAGAATTCTCCTGTCCTTTTCTGCCTTACACTACACCATTCAAACAGAGAGTGTTCTTTATTCAGATTTGCTATAGGCTTTATTCAGATTCGCTATAGGCAACGGGATTGCAGCTCCCTTCCTATTGTAGTAGATCGTTGTATTCTATGAGACCGACGCCCACTATAATCCAGAAGTAAAACGGTGGAGGGCAAATCGATTTTAAGAAAATAGTGTCCAATATTAGCCTCGATCATCTTCCTGTCGTTATCCAATCTACATCCATCTTCTGCATATAGTCATCTTTCAACCAGTAAAGTATTCTAATTCAGTTTTACATTATTCTGTCTAGTAATTTAAACTAATAACATTTATACATATATATACATATATATATATATATATATATATATATATATATATATATATATATATATATATATATATATATATATATATATATATTTAAATCTATTCAGATTTCTTATTTTCTCTTCAGCCTCTAAAATAATCTAATAATAATTCTGGTTCAAGTAGACAATAATCTTTCTAATTTTATTATTTTATACAGTAGTAATTTTATCTAATTACAACCAGCATTTATACGGTTTATGTTCTCTCTACAAAAGTTTTTATGAAAATAATAAACTCTCGTAGTCTCATGAGAAAAAGAAGAGGATAAACCATCTGTAATTGTTGGTACCCGTACATAATTTACAAAGGACCTCACAAATTGCATCAACTCTTCAAGAGTCACATGACCTAGAAATGTTGTATATTGTTATTATATCCCTATATTTTTTATTTAAAAATCCTTTACCCACAAGCAGAGTAATTTGAGCTTTCAATATCTTATATTAGGAGAAAATTAGGGAGTTTCTAAAGGGGCACACCATTTTTCCTAATGAGTCAGGTCCGGCGAATCAAAAATACCTGCAAAGTGGGTTCACTATGTAAAATGGTGTGCCCCTTTAGAAACTCCCGAAAATTGCCAGCATTGCAAGAGACAAACTCATAATATGGTGTTTTGATGCAAAGACTCAGACAGCCTGACGTGGGACTCCAATTAATAGAGGTTTGGGTGAAAAATCAAAGGGACGGAAGAGGAATCCAAATTTTTCAGATGAAAGCTGCTTCCTTTATCCAATAAAATGTAGAATTTGATTTGATCACTTGTGTTCTCTGATTAATTAAGAGTCAAATCCAAATGGAATATCTTGTTTTAGTCATTTATTCATCCTGTTGAAGCCTGGTGATACGTTCATTGCCCATTTGTTCAGGAGTCGACGTCGGCCACGAAAAGAGTGACGTGCAAAATGCAAAATTTCTCTTAATGTTGTTGTAATAGGGAGGAGTAGTTTTCAAACTGCAATTTGATCTCTTTGGCCGCGAAAGAAGAAACAAAAGCAACCAATATTGGACTTCAGCACATTTATGAGAGGGAAGCCGACAAGTACATGCGCAAACGACCGTACACATGCTACCCTCTCACACCCTCTTAAGAAAGTAGCTAGACATGCTACCCTCTAGTCGATAAGCCGTTTCTACTCTAAAGTGATCAGAAGATGTCTCAGCTGGGGAGTTTCCAAATGAGCACACCATTTTTCATAATGAGCCCACTTAATAACAACCTCCCGAACCAACAATATAAAATTAAGTCAGCTCATTAGGGAAAAAAGATGTGCTCCTTTAGAAACTCCCCTCAGTTGCAAGTGCAACCTACGTTTATAAAAGGGTTAATTACAGGTAAACTCTCTGTAGTATTGAAGATGTGTCACTTAACACCCCTGAACTTAGTTATTTTCACTCTCCTTTTTTACTAAAGTGCACTCTTATCTCTCAAATTTCTATTCTACCATTATCTCTCCCTTTAATGAGTGTGCTGGTTAAAAGGAGAGATGAGGGTAGAATTGAAATTTGAGAGACAAGAGTGCACTTTAGTAAAAAAAGAGAGTGAAAATAACTAAGTCCAGGAAGTTTTTTGAGAGTTTCAAACTTCAAAAGTGTTAAGTGACACATCCCCAATACTACAGGGGGTATAATTATAATTAACCCTTTATAAAATGATGAAAGAGTTTAAAGATATATATATTTTAGTGAATCCTAAGTGTTTGAGTTGACTCTCTTTGGGATGCTTGAAAAATGTCCGAAAACACTCATTCCTTTGCTAGTTCGGAAGCATTTGGGTTCCATTTGGTGACATGTTAAATCTAATGTTAAGAGCTTGTAGCATCAGTTTGTATTGCCAAATGGCTTTTTGGGTGAGTGGTTTAGGATAAGCCAGGCTAACAAATTAGAAGATTTAATTTGGACTATATGGGCAACAGATCTTAATCCTTTACCTCTTGGTACTTATAGTCGATTTAAATCGGCTTGTGTTTTTAATTATTTTTCTCTATTATCTATGTCTGTGCATAAATCTTAATCCTTTACCTCTTAAAAATAGAATAAATAGAAAGGAAACATATTTTCATATATATATATATAGAGAGGAAACGGGAAATACACCGGCGGTGAAAGGAGTTCCTCCTTCACCGCCGCTTAGGTGGCCCAATAAAATTATAACACGGGACGTCATTTAAGATAACAAATAAATGAATTCTCTTAAATGACACAACGTGTAATAATTTTATTGGGCCACCTAAGCGGCGGTGAAGGAAACTTCCTTCACCGCCGGTGTATTTCCCGTTTTCTCATATATATATATATATATATATATATATATATATATATATATATATATATATATATATATATATATATATATATATATATATATACACACACTTGAATTACTTAGTTACTAAAGATTTTCATATCTAATAGACAGTAGCTCCCTACTAAAGATAAGTTATCCCATCCAATAAACAAAACATAGGAAGCAGTTTTTCATGCAACTAAAAAAATAAAAACAACCGTCTGTGGATGCAGAATAATATATAGGCTCCACTCCAATGAGAGAAGACAAGTGTGGCGTTTTTTTTACTCCAACCTCTAAACTAATAACAAGATCAAAATGAAATCAACTCGCGGAAAGTGGGTCAGTGTAGCTGGGAACAGTCTAAGCATTGGGAGTTTCTAAATGAGCGCACTATTAGTCTTAGTGAATCACCTTCTAAAATATAAATAATTATAAATTTATCAATTTCTTTTGTGGTCTTGTCTTTTGTTCTGATCAGTATTAGTCTCTGAACAATGTTAAAATCGTTCGGAAACTAATGCTTTGAAAACCGCTCGAAAATCAATTTCTGATTTAGAAATACATGATCACTAAAATCAGTGGCATGCTTATTTAGAAATTCCCAAGGCATTCAAGAGGATGGTCCAGATTCCATTCTCAACAATTCCAACCAATCTTATCGATTCTATGATAATAGAAGGGAAAAAGAAAAAGAAAAAAAATGAAATTAGCTTAATGGTGATCGGACTTACGGACTAACGTTACTATGTAAAGGAGAAAAAAAAAAACGAAATCAAATCAATGGTGATTAGAGTTAGTATTAAACCCAACACAACACAACTCCGCAGGATCCAAAATTTGATCACATCACATTTTACTGGAAAAGTTCTAGACATCATCTACTCGATGTCACCATCATTTACTACCCTCTTCAATTTTCACTGACGCAGTTATATCAACTCAGTACACCATCATAACCCACAGGCGTACGATATTTATTCGCACATCATATCCCTGAACCTAGATCTAATCATAGAACTCTTAGTTTCCTAGTCAATTCAATTAGTTGCTTAATTAGTTTTATTTAATTTAATCAATCATCTTGATATTGCCACTCCACTCTACTCCTCCCCAGGCGACTGTAACCAGCTCACGCTCGCTCTTTGCGCACGGGCGCACCGCATCGCAGGCCCTAATCGCCCAAGTGAAATAACAGTTCTGCCCCTCACCGATAAGCTCGCCACAAATGTACCTGCTTTTGACACCCACGCGACCTCCAGTCTCCGCAATTACACCCCATTTCTCCCCCAGAAAATAAATCCCAAATTATAAAAAGAAAAAGAAATTGGTACCGTGCTCGTGTATGCAAACTCTAGCGAGGGGGGAGAGAGAGAGACAGAGACAACAGAAATTAAAGTTAAGGAGAGGAGAGAGAGAGGAGAGGCGAGGAGAGAGAGATTTAGATCTCTTTTTTTCTCCCGACCCACACGCACAAGCAGCAGAACAGCAGCAACGTTATTATTGCTGCTTTCCCCCATTCCTCTCCTAATTTATAAATAAATTTATAAAGCGAGAAAACAAAAAAATTCCGGAATCAAGAAGGGAAGAGAGAGAGAGAGAGAGAGGCCATGGGGAGTTGCTGCTCGTCGGAGCACGCGGCCGTGCCGCATCACGAGAAACAAGGCAAGCAGCCGCAGCGGCAGTCCTTTTCCCTGCAGCAGCAGAAGGAGCCCGCCGCCGGCGAGGTCCCGGCGTTCGAGGAGTTCTCTTTAGCCGAGCTTAAGGCGGCCACCAACGGATTCAGCTCGGATAACATCGTCTCCGAGAGCGGCGAGAAGGCGCCCAATCTCGTCTACAAAGGCCGCCTCCAGAACCGCCGGTGGATCGCCGTCAAGAAGTTCACCAAGATGGCCTGGCCTGAGCCCAAGCAGTTCACTGTCAGATTCTATTCATTTGATTTTTGATTGTTTTTAGTTGGAGTGTTTATTTGTTTTTTTTTTTTTTTTTTAATGTTTTCTTGATTTTTGGAATTGGTTCGATATTTTCTTTAATAGGAGGAGGCGAGGGGAGTTGGGAATTTGCGGCACCGTAGGCTGGCGAACTTGATCGGATATTGTTCCGACGGAGACGAGCGGCTTCTAGTCGCGGAGTACATGCCCAATGACACGCTCACCAAGCATTTGTTTCACTGTATGTGTATTCCTATTTTCTGCCCATTTGTTAGTTTCTAATTTTAGAGTAGTTGATGATAGTGATTATTATTAGGCTGGTCTAGTAAAGGGAATGCTAATTTTACTTTTGCTTTGTATTTTTCCTACTGTGTAAGTTGTGCATAATATGTCTGTAGTGGTCCTGATTATATTGGATGATTAAAACAATATCACGATTTTTAATGACTCATTGTTATTCTCTTTACTCAAAAACGCAGGTGGAATGTAGGGGTTATGCTTATGAAACTAGCTTTACATTATTTATGTAGTATGAATTTTGTCTAGTCGCCAAGTAGTTGTCTTTCATTCTTAATTTGTTATCTTTCATGTGCTCGTAAATTTTGCACTTATGAAATGTTAGTGTATGTGTGATCCAATTTTTAGTGGCTGCTACTTTTGCTGCAGTAGTCGTTAATTTTGGTTTTGTTTTAGTTTGTTTAGTTATCTGTTGATTGTTGGGACAGGGGAAAATCAGACCATTGAATGGGCTATGCGTTTAAGGGTCGCGTACTATATAGCTGAAGCTTTGGAATATTGTAGCACAGAGGGACGGCCTTTGTATCATGACTTAAATGCGTACCGAGTTCTTTTTGATGAGGTACCTTTTCTGTTCCTGAAGTTTCAACTCATACAAATATAAGGTATCGATTATACACATTACAACAACAACAACAACAACAACAAAGCCTTTTATCCCAAGTATTTGGGGTAGGCTACATGAACCAAAAAAAGAATCAGAATCAAAAAAGAATTGATTATACACATTGTTGTGATATATTACAGGTATGACATGGATTTTTATCATTTTATTTTTCCTTTTATTTTCTTAATTAGAAATCGGTTATACAATTATTGCAATTTTTATGTCGGAACTTCAGATTAGAGAAAAGGTAATGCCAGGACTAAAGTATGCTAGGGTTTCTTTGGAATATAGCTGGTTTAGGTGGCCTTGAAACCTGAAAGTAGTAAAACCTTAATTTGGGGGTTTGTACTTTTCCATTTTGTATACGTGCTTCTTGAGGAGTTTATTTCTTTATTCCTTTTTCAGACATTGATAATCACGAGACTGAGGCTTTATGACTAGCTAGCAGCCATTAAAATCTTCAATGGGATCAAACAGATTTGTTCTTTCCTCCTCCCTCATGATGCAATTCTTGGGATTTTCCCCAAACACAAAAAAAAAAAAAAAAAAGATTTGAACTTGAAAATGATTTTGCACTGCTCAATATTCAACAATCCTATTTAATTGGATAACTTCTGGTTTTTCTTTATTTAACTGTATCTAAACCAATTTGGTCAACTTAAAAGCACCCTCTAGCTTCGAGAAAGTTTAAAGGCCGAAGGGATCTAGGACGCAAAGCATGCATTATAATATGCATCGACGTAGGCTTTAACTATATATGCATGCTGGTAACCTCATTGTGAATCTAGGATGGTCTTGTAGCCATAGTGTTGGAGTATATGCAGCATAGTGGTTTCAAGACAACAAAATAAGAGGAGGAATTGGGAGAGAAAACTATGTCAATGCATGTTATATCTTCCTTTCTTTCAAATGATTAGATTTTCCCCTCATTTTTTGTCTTTCAAATTCTGGATACGGAACTCAATGAATTGTCGAGTATACCGTAGATGATGAAACAAGACTTGAGCCTTGTTTTAAAACCTTGGTTGGCCCTTTGCGTTTTCTTGTGACAAATTATTTCTTAAATAGTTCATGCCAAATATAGTTGTTTATTGTCCAGAGTCCTGATACCAATTCCCAATTTGAGGCGTTTTTTTCCCTTCATTCTTTTCTTTTTTGCTTCTTCATTTATCCCTGCAGGGATGCTTTATGTCATTGGAAATGATTGGATCAGAGTTTATTAATGGTTCTTAGTTTCTCTTCAGTATTTGTTAATGTTAAGAAACGTGATGCTACAATTTGCGTAGCTTTAGTTCAGTAATGGCTTATGTCATGTTGAACAAATTGGCAACCTTTTTCCCGTTGTCTCCCTTTATAAATGAATGTCTAGACAAGAGCTTGTTCGTGCAAAGAAGATATTATTATTATTATTATTATTTAAATTGTTCAGATGTTTTCTGCATCAGTAAAAATGACGTGACTATAGGATCAATTATAAAACTGCAGTTGCTTGTATTCTATCTATATGCTTGTATTCTATCAGTGAATTTTTCTAGACATGGGTGATAGTTTAGGTTGGGACTTGAGGAGCATAATAGAATCTCATTTCTGTTCTTAATGAACTTCAAAGACGGAATATACATTGAGGTGGGTGTCAAAACTAAGTTGAGACAATTCCCACTTTAATTATTGCATACAAATAAATAATTATTACAAGAGGGCTAGGCCTATTTTGATTTTTACAGTTTGTAGCTGGTTTTTTATGTACTTTTATCTTAATGTTCTGTAATGTAAATTTTTTTAGGTCATTCATACTGGTGGATCAGGACTAAAATTTTGTTCTATTATAATCTCTTTAATGGAACATGAACGGATTTTCTAGCCAGCCGTTTAATGTCAAAAAAAAAAAAAAATATTGCATACAAATAGCCGGAGCCATGCGAAATGCGGATCACAAGATGTGACCCGTATTTTCTTTGCAAATGCGAGAGTCGTAAATATGCAATTTTCTCTTAAAAATAAGAGGGCCGTTAAACCTATATTTTCTTTGTAAACTTGAGGGTTTGTAGATCAGCGTTTTGTAAATGTGAGGGTCACGAGACCCACGTTTTAACTTGACAACTCGAGAATTGCATTTCTTGTGCACACACCGGTATCATAATGGTATCTCTTGGAGTTTCTTGATGAGACTGTTTTTTTTTTAACATACAACTCTTTTAACGCTATAACGGATTCATTTCCTAGGGGGCAAAGAGATGTAAAGATTAATGAAGGTTGGTGTAATAATATATGCACAACTTTTAAGATGTGTCTTCGTTTCTCTTCTCATATATAGAATTAATTTGCTAAGAGCAATAAGGTGCTTCATGTGTGTTAAGACGATTTTGATAACTAAAAGTCAAGTTGATAGGCTATGTGCCAACAATTTGTATTAAGCGAGGTTTTAAATATCATTCAACACTGATACATATCGCGAATGTCATATTAATTTTTGAGGTTCCTATACGATATTAGACCCTATACGATAGGTATCAATATTGTCAATGTTGTTGATATTTTATAGATATATGATATTGCCACTACGAAAACTATCAGCCAATATGGATACTTGTTTTGAGATTTTAAACCATGATATCCAGCAATCTCGGCTCTTTTTCCATTTCATTCAATATTTTTAATCTTGGTCTGGTACTTCCATGTTTCTGTGTAATGCCTTCCACTTATTCCTCAAGACCCATGAAGTGGAAGGTTGGCCTCTTTAAACTTAAAAGCTCAACCCAATGGGGAGTTGACTAAAAATGTGTATGAAGCTATCATATATATTATTGTATAATGATTCTTCTTTGAGTTAATTGCGTTGTTGGGGCTGACAAACAGTTATTCTGGTTATTTCTTTTGCCAAGTTAAAAAATTCTGTCAGCAAGATTTTTCTCACGGTATTGTTCTTGTGTGCACAAAACTTATGCTGAGTGTTCCACCATAGTACTCTAGGGCTTTTTCCCCCGATAATCGGGCTATAAAATGTGACTTAGGATTACTATCCACCGGTATCTATCAATTCGTTTTGATAAATATTACATAAAATTTTTCTTGTTCGTGCTCACTGAAAAGTAAGTCTTGTCCATGCTCCGTGAAAAAGGAGATTATTGAATCTCTGTCTGCTTTTACATTCTTTTTTGCAGGATGGTGATCCACGTCTTTCGTGCTTTGGTCTTATGAAAAACAGCAGGGATGGAAAAAGCTATAGCACAAACCTAGCTTACACACCTCCAGAGTATTTAAGAAATGGTATTTCTTTTGTGTAGGAGAATCTGAACTGTCAATCTTTGATGAAGTATCTCATTAACAGCCTAGTAATGGTATACCTGCCTGAAGATTGTTGAAAAACTTGATTTTATTCTGCATACTGGTTCTTTTTGTCTTTCATATGGAATTATGATTATGAATTCTACAATGGCAGGGAAATGTTTCCAGTAATTTTAGCATTTGACACTATCAACAACACAGTTTCCTTAGTTCAGGACAAAAGTGACAAACCTAAACGACCATGTGAACATATTCCTTTGTCATTGATTTAAAATTAGCAACCGTAAATTGTCCATTGCATATCTTGTCATTTGTAGATGTTGAAGAATCATTATGTTGGACATGGAAGGAATCTAGTTTTAGTAAGGTGATCTAGCCTACTAATTATTTTGTAATATGTATATGCATAATATCATCTTGGGAACTCTTGTTAAACATTAACAGCGTAGTGAGTGTACTAAATGATGCTTGAACTGAGGTCATTAAGGCCATGTCTTGATGCTTGTGGAATTTCCTTGAGGAAATTATTTGCGTTGAACTTGCTAATGTGATAGAGGATGTGATGCGAAATTCTGGGTAAAGGTTTTGTTGTTGAACTTCTTATTGCTGCTGTTTTACTTTTTTTTCATACATTTTTTTTTGTGTTTAAAATTTCTGTGAATTCATTTTATAAAATCCTGTAAATCGTACTCCCTAATAATGTATAGATATTTAGGTTAAACTTCATGTCAAATTTGTTCTTTTATTCAGCCTAGCTATCACCATTATTCATTCAATGATTTTATGATTGAACGAGTTCCAACTAGACAAGTGACATGCCGAAAGCAAGAGTAGGTGTCTTTTAAAGATCCCAAAAGAAAATAAGTTAAATCCCCTTTTTTGTTAATAAATCCGGAGGATTGGCCCATTTTCTAAGTTGGGATTAAACCCAAGGATTCACTCAAAATATTATAGAAAACTGAGAACATTGGGAACACAAATTTCCTTGGGTATTTATGAATCCTTAGAGCTACCTCAGGTGATTGAGCTTAGTTCCGAATCTTATTACAAGTGGCCTAAAGTAGGTGAGGAAAATATTAGATTTTCTGTTTATCATGGGAAGAAAAAAATTACTCTTAGTAAATTTGACCAGTTGTAATTCTTTCCCTGATACTTTGCTTTAATTTCTTTATCATTATCAGTCTTATAAAACAACAATCTTGCCTCTTCACACACTTATGCACACATAAGAGGGGAAAAGATTAAGGCTGTGTCCATCCATTTTTGGGATGTACTATATTTCATCCTTCGGTTATTTGTGCTTTAGAGTTGACTGCAATTTCCTATAGCAATTAATCACCTTTACCTTTCTGCATCCTTTTGTAGTCTAGGAAATTTTAGAGGATTATTCCTTTGTTTGCGTGAATATAAACTGCATAACCAAGGTTTGCGTACTTGACGATTGGCATTATGGGAATTACGGCGAGCATGTGTCTTATCTATAATTATCTTCTGCAGGAGTTTGACACCGATGTTTGAGTGAAAGGGCATATAATTTTGTCAGATCTTTCGTGGAGTTCGCTCCACACAGCCAGAGTCTAGTAGAAAAAGGATTTTATGATGGCGACAATATTGGTCTTTGTTAAGGCCCACATTCTTTATATCATTATTATCACCAGTATTAAATCTACTCAGTGAGATCTGTGATTGTTAAATTGAAGGGATGCATCATTGATAGAAATAAGCTCTAGTAATAATATGTCGAAGTCCAGTAAAATTGTAGAACAGGCCGATGAGAATACTCTTGGTATGGAAAGATGTTGAAGGAAAATTCCAGGTGTCTTGACATGGTGCTCAATGTTACCATATTGGCTGAGTACTCCTGACAGTTACTTGATTTGTGCTTGCCTTATCATGAGCTTATTAACATATGATGACTCGAAGACGGTCAATAACTATTTCATTGACATTATAAACCAGGAATTTTCTCTCTTAATGATGGTGATAATTGTCTCATTGTCATATAAAGCGTTGAAGAATGCTTCATTGTCTTCTTAAGGAGATAAACAGGAGGGAAAAAAAATCATTGTTTTATTTTATTTCTTCATGGAGAAAGAATAGCTGGTATAATCACGTGCTATTGTTTTGTCATTTTTCTTTAATACTTAATTGTCGTTTTAATTTATGTGAGAAACTCATGCTCCATCACTCTTGAATGCAAATGAGATGTTTACTAGAAACCTTATAAGATACACATAAATAAGGAAATCTTAGTTATTCATGCATTTTTTAGTTTGTCCTTGGATCACAAAATTGATAAAAGAAAGAATTTCTTTCAACTCTCGTCCTTTCATAGTTATTAGATGGACAATGTTCCTTCCGTTTCAATCTGTCAATATGACACCGAGGGACTTATGAAAGTTCTCATATGTCAGTGACTTAGCATGAATTAACATGATGCTTTCCTTTCATTTGCACAAAGCACACATACACATAAAAATAAAAAAGAAAAAGATTGCCTCTTTGTAAGCACGTTTTTTTATATGTGAACCTTTCATGAAGAGTGGATAGCTAATATTCCAATTTCCAACAGTTGGAAATATGACATATCTTAGCTACAAAAATCACAAGAACACAAAGATTTACATAATTTATCCTAAATCAAATTACGTCCACGGCTACCAGAGAGTTTTTCACTATTTGAGAATAGAGTTGTAAGTACATGATGAGAATATATATATGTATAGTTGGGCCGCAACTCACTAATATGTGGAAAAATATTTAAATACCCTTCCAAATTTTTATTGGGGGTTGCGCCCCTGAACGCTTCTTTGATTTGCAGGCTTGGGGATTGATGTAGAGGACTTTCAGGCTCCGTAAACGTAATATCAATATATTTAAGTTTGATAAAGTTTGTGCTAGTACTTGTACCTTCACGATATTTGGAATAACAACATCATTTGGAAGATTGAATGTTATAACATATAACTTCCTTTTGCTCCAGCAGCAAAGGAAATCAGTTGCAACAAGTTCTGAAATTTCATTGCTTCTTTTATCTTTTCATGAATAGACAAACTCTTGAATTGTTAGTGAAGCAAATAATTCTTGCTATGAGTATAAGTTAGTCACGGAGAATGACTTAACTTATTTTATTGCATCAAGTTCTGAAAATTGTTAGACAAACTCTTGAATTGTTAGCGAAGCAAATAATTCTTGCTATGAGTATAAGTTAGTCATGGAGAATGATTTACATATTTCAGATAACTTTATTAGTCAAACATTTGGTTGTTATTGATATATTAGATTTCATTCATGTGCATCATTTGTGAAAGTATTGCAAGCGTATAAGAGCTTTATATGCAGCCTTTTGAAGTTTATTTCTTATATTAAGATTTTGATGAAGTGTGATGCCTATTCTTGTACTGGTGAAAAATGTCATGAGGCAGGCCATATTGACTCTCTAGTTGTATCTATAACTGTCAGCCTCCCATGACATATTGTAAGTAGTTCAGTGTATGCAGACACTACTCCTTTCACAATTGAATCCTGCTTTGAGCCGCATCCCCAGTCATCAGTTCTCAGAAAAGTCATCATAGATCTGGTTACATATTAGTGAGGATGTGATGGGCTTTAATCATTATTTTTAAGTATTTGTTGCTTGCATGTCATTTTTAAGGTTGAATTTACGTCGTTTTTTAGTAGGCTCATTAAGTTGGTGGATATTCTGACTTATTGGTCGTCTTTGATAGGTTTTCACGAACCTGAACATACTGTTAACTGGTAAATGCGTAAAAGGAAATAATGTTTTACTGCACTTTCTTTTTGCAGGGAGGGTCACTCCTGAAAGTGTGATATTTAGCTTTGGCACTGTCCTCTTGGATCTTGTTAGTGGAAAACACATTCCTCCAAGTCATGTAAGTAATTTTTATTCGTACTATTTTTACACAAGTTATTTTTCTCTACTTCCAGTTTCTTCCTTTCCTTCTGTTCAATGAGTTGAGACGATGAGAATTAGATAAGACTCGTTCTTTTATTTTAATTATTGTTTGATATAGTATTCATATTGCACTAGTAATCCCTCTCCAGGGCTTTGGTATTATAACTTTTCCCAAGCCCTTTCTCTTTATACTGTTCGGCATTTTAATAGATCCAGTTTAAGATGTATCAACTGTATTTTTTATTCATTTTTACTGTGTCATATAACATGGTGTCATGTGGTATGTGTCAAATTTTATTATATTGTTATTGCTGAAGTTTATCAGAAACCTCTGGAGAATAAGGGCCTCGGAATCAAATACCAAACAAAATTACATAGCATGTAAGCTGGTTAAAATATAAATAATTAGGTCAGATCAAAATTAATTTGCAGAATGCATACAAGTCTTTATCTTTTTTTGCCTTCTCTTAGATTGTATGAAGCATGATGAGACTGGGGTAAGCATTTATGCTGGTAGAAAGGGACAGAAGAAATGAAGAGGTACTCTTAGGCATGTTGCCGCTGCCATGTCCCCATAAAATTTTAATTGAAGTGCTTTTATGCGATAACCAGATAAGTTGTTTCTAAAGTGTTAGGTTTTGTTGTCTCACTATCTCCTCAAAATATTCTGCGGATATGTCTTCTACTACTGGAAACGATAAACGAAATGGAAGAAATAGAGGACATTCATTTCATCTAGAGAATCACGTTATTCTTTCTCTATGAAAATTGAGGAGGCTGTCTGACGCAGGACGGAAACCAAATTAGGGTTTATTGTTAGAAATTTAGGGAAGAACAAAAAAAAAAAATTAGAATTTTTGTAAAAATTTAGAACAAAAATAAGAAGATAAAGATTGATTTGGGAATCCACTTAGGTAATCTCTCACCCACTATCAACGAATTCACGAGGAGAGATTTAAAGATTGTTTTAGGAATCCATCCTGGCGAATCCACGCCCATTCTTAACAAATCCACGAAGAAAGATTTTAACATATGCGAATCCACACAGTTTTGACAATTTTTTCATTTTTCATTCCTTTCAATTGCTGATTACAAGTCTTATTTATAGGAAATTTTTAATAATAATGATAATAATAAAATCCTATCAAAATCAAATAAAATCCTATCTGATATGATTTTCAAAATCAAATAAAATTCTATCAGATCTTATTAAAATCCTAACAATAAAAAAAAAGAATCCTATCAAATCCTATTTGATATAATCTAATTTTCATCAGTTCTCTCCGGCTTCAAAGTATTCATTCCCAATAAATGCGGAGATAAGAAATGTTAAATATGTCCAAATTGAACTGATTTGCATCCTTCAATGAAGCATTAATTCGGTCATGGTGGCGATCGAGCCTGTAGCTTGCGCATAATATCTGAACCATTGCAGTGGAGATGCTACTGGTGTCTTGATGGAGGAGGGTGATGTCGGGATTCGAAACTACTAGACAAAGATGGAGGATGACTGTGGTGATTTGGATGTTGTAGCTGCGGTGCTGTCACTGATGTTGAGTTAAATATGATGACAGTGGAGTGATGGCGGAGGGATAATCTGGAAAGATTGGGTTTTCTTTTCTTCTTTTTTTTGTCACCTTCTTTTTTTTACTTTTTTTTCTTATATCTCAAATCTTTTTCACTTTTTTTAATTTTTTTCCTCTATCTTTTTCTCAGATATATTTTTGTTTCTTCTTTTTATTTATTTTTTTCTCTTTCAAATCTGAACTGAACTTAAAAAAAAAACTAAAATAAAAAAATGAAATAGATGGAAAGCATGGGAACAAGAAATTTAGGCTCTAGGCTTTGATACCAATTTGACACAGGACGAAAACCAAATTAGGATTTATTGCTAGAAATTTAGGGAAGAACAAAAAAAAAAGAATTTTTGTAAAAATTTAGAACAAAAATAAAAAGATAAAGATTAATTTGGGAATCCACCCTGGTGATCTCTCATCCATTCTTAACTAATCCACGAGGAGAGATTTAAAGATTGTTTTGGAAATCCACCCAAGCGAATCTACGCTCACTCTCAACGAATCCACGAAGAGAGATTTTAACATATGCGAATCTATGCATAGTTTTTACAATTTTTTCATTTTTCATTCCTTTCTTTCAATTGCTAATTACAAGGCTTATTTATAAGAAATTTCTAACAATAATAATAAGAATAAAATTCTATAAAAATCAAATATAATCCTATCTTATCTGATTTTCAAAATCAAACAAATTCCTATAAGATATTATTAAAATCCTAACAATAAAAAAAAGAATCCTATCAAATCCTATGTGATATGATTTGATTTTCATCACTGTCGATCATGACTTGAAGTTGATTTACCACCTAATATCAATCCTCCATGAGTTCATTTGTTAGTAGACGTGACGTTGAGAAAGATGAGGCCTTAAGCTTGTTTGAGAATGCAAATTTACACCCTTGTGTCGTGAAGTTTAAGCTAGTGCAATCTAGGAGACATCCTCAATTTCCTTGGACTAGAAAATCTTCTTTATAAGTATGCCAGATGATAAAATATGCTGTAGGGAATTTCATTCGTTTTTTTTCTGCATAATATATCAGTCAAATAACCAAAATAAGTTTATAAGATAAGGATCTTTTGCTATTTTTCTCTTTTTTTTTTTCGGTTACCATGTATAAGACTATAAGTGAGACAATAATTTATTAATCTCTAATTATAATGCTTATTCTCTTTCAAGTCATTGCCGTTATGGTGAATCTGCATAATCACAGTCTATGGGACTTTGCCCATATTTGGGTGAGCCTTGTTAAATATCTTGAGCATCCAGATTGTAGATCTGGTGCTGCTTTTTGATTTATATTGCTCCAGATTGTATACGTCATTCTCTAATTCAGAAATACTCCTAATTCGCATCTGAGTTGGTACAAAAAATTCCAGCTCAAATGGGCCCACATTGCTGTCAAACAGCGGCCATTTCCGCCAATTAGCGACAGAGTAAGCTCTTCTGAAGTTGTGGTTTTTGTAACTTGGTCATCTAGCTAAGATGATCAGGACTTATTTTGATATGATTATGTAATTGTGTAGCTTTTTCATTTTTGCTCCTTCTGGACCTCAGTTTTCCTGGTCTTTTACTAATTTCATGCCAAACCTTACTACAATAGACTTAATCTAAAAAAGATAACTCAACATACCTGAGTAACATTATTTATGTACAAAAATAGATGAGATGAGAGATATAAATATGCAATAGATCATATCCCACACCTATCATTTGCTAGTTTTCGAGCAAAATCTAAATCTAAAAAGAAAAAGAAAAACCTAACACACTTAGCACGTGCAATAAACCGGTAAGCCTCTAGATTACTCTAGTGGACAAGTTGTGTTTCATGTAGATCTGGTGTTCTTTAATTTATATTGCTCTAGATTATATACATTGTTCTCTAATCCAGAGGATTGGGTTGTGAGAGAGAGAGCCTTGGGCTTGTGGAAGCACGAGAGTTGCGCAGATTGGAAGAAGTCTATTTAGATTCAATAACATGCCTATACATCTTTGCTTTAAGGGTATTCTAATGAGGTTGCCACGGCATCTTGGAACATTATGGATAAATGTATCGTAAAGAAGTTTTTCTGTTACCGTTTAAAGAACTTGCATGGTGAGATCTCAAAGCATTCAGGACACTATTTTGTGGAATGCCAAGATTTTGTCCAAACATTTGGTTGTACAGTAAGAAAATTCTTTGGTGGATGGGGAAGTGCTGTGTGAAAATCCCTGGTTAACTAGATGAGAACTTGGAGCTTGCTCTGAAATTTTTCGATGAATGCCCATAGTTATTAGACTGTGTCTGGGCACATAAATTCGGCATCATTTGCATACTTATACCGCTAAATGTTTGACCTATGTGTTAGAAATGTCTAGCATCATTTCGTGGCAAGTTGGTTTAGTATGGCAAAGGCTTGATATTAGGGCTTCATCCCACATTGAAAAAATAGTTAGATAAGCATGTGGTTGGATATGTTTATATTTATATCTCAATTAGTGTTAATCCTTGTGAGTTAGTGTGCATCTAAGCATATTAACTACTTCTCTGATTTGTGTCCTTTGCAATCCTATAAGTGGTGAATCAGTGCCCTCGAGTCGACGGGCCTTGGTGATGGATGCATGTCTTACTTCAAAACTTTGTTGGCATGGGTTGTGGTTCAAGATGGAGCTCACGTGGTATCATCAAATTACTTGAAGGAAAAGCAGTATGACTTGATCCACACGAGTTATGGGTCCTTTGGATGCACATGTGTTGCACAATATTTTGCAAACTGTTAGTTAAGATGGTAAGTTGGGTTCAATTGAATCTACACTAAGGTGGAGATTTTCTAGGAAAAAGTGTCATTTATTCGGTGACAAGTGGGTTTTTATGGCAAAGGTAAGAAGTTAAGATATAGTCCTACCTTAGAAAGATGGTTAGATGAATACGTGGTTAAATGTTTTTTAGGGTTGTACTCAATCAAGGATTAATTTTTTTGAGTTATTGTGGGTGCTATATTAAGATTTATGTTACTATTAGACTTTCTTATGTTAGTAGAGTTCTTTCTAGTAGATTTCTTTTTTCGTAAGGATTCTTCTCATACCTATGCGAGCAGGGTATAGCCCCTCTCTTTATGTATTTAATTTTTAATATTGAATAAAAAGTTAGCGCCTACATGCATGTCAGCACTTTGACAGCACTTTGCGCCTATGTGCATGTCAGCGCAGTCCATACTCTGCAGCGCAGGGCGTGCTCTCTCACTGACCTGAATTTAACATATCCTCCATCTTCGAAAGTGAGTTTGACACTGGACCCCTTTGCTAATCCTGGTATGTGAAAGAGGCTTACATTGATTGTCGTTTGAACTGTTCATCTTTGTTCAAATTTTGTTAACCATTGGAGTTTTTTGGTAGTATTTTCTATCAGGACATATTAGCTTTTGGTTTGGAGCTCTTCGTTTGAACTGTTCATCTTTGTTCAAATTTTGTTAACCATTGGAGTTTTTTGGTAGTATTTTCTATCAGGACATATTAGCTTTTGGTTTGGAGCTCTTTGATGAAGGGTTTATTTAGTTTTATTTTTGGTTATTAATTTTTCTATATACTTGTGATTTTACCCACCTTGAGTTGAGGGGGATGTTAGATATACTAGAATTTATGTTAGTATTAGAAACTATTATCTTTTTGACTTGGACTATGATTATTGTTATACTTGGACTAGGACTACAATCTGAACTTTTTGTTTGGACTCCAAATAGGTGTGTATGCCCGAAAAATTGAATCTTCCTTTATATTGCCAATTTGATTTTGAATTACAGCAATAAAAGAAAAATTACAAAATAAATTCAAGATTACAAGAATGGGGATCAATTGATTTCGATTCCCCTTTAATTTTGTGGGTTCTGGCAGTGGTGGAGTCTTGATTCTGCACTCCGTTGACGATCCGATCTCTCTGGATTGAGGAACTCCTCTCTGGATTTTTGGACTCCGGCCTCTGGAAAATTGGACTCCGGCCTCTGGAAAAATTCCTCTCCAAAAGAATCTCCTCTCCTTTCCTTCTCTTTTTTTTTTTTTCTGAATTCCGTTCCCAATTTTATATATTGAGGAGCGCTTCTAATCTGGCTCAAATTCTTCCCTCGAATCCGATTAAATCCCCAAAAATCCGGATCACCATGCAAAACGAAACAGAAGCGGAACGGAAGCGGAAAACAACCCGCGGATTGGCACCCGCGGGTGGGCACCCGCGGGAGAAATCCCGCGGGTGGGTGCACACCCGCGGGAGAAATCCCGCGGGTGGGCACCCGCGGGAGGAATTCCTGCGGGGCCCATCTGCAGGGGGAATACCCCACTTTTTTTTTAAATTTTATTTTAAATTATTATTATTATTATTTTATATATATATATATATATATATATATATATATATATATATATATATATATATATATA
Organism: Dracaena cambodiana; assembly: GCA_036321105.1. Classification (NCBI taxonomy): domain Eukaryota; kingdom Viridiplantae; phylum Streptophyta; class Magnoliopsida; order Asparagales; family Asparagaceae; genus Dracaena; species Dracaena cambodiana. The sequence goes on along the minus strand of JAYEPQ010000004.1, from coordinate 10,429,199 downwards.
TATATATATATTTAGTGTCTACATAACCCCCTCCAAAGTTTTCAAAGTTCTGTATTGAGTCGTACTGAATTTCGAAATACTTTGGATTCTTTAATTTTGGCTATAGACGTTTTAAAGAATTTGGTAAATAGAGATAACTGTTAACATATTCAATTATTCAATAGCAAGCAGAGGTATGATTTTAACGTGCTCATTAGATGACAAGCAGATGTATGATGTTAACATGCTTATTTTAGGTCAAACAGAGGTATCATGTTAACGTGCTCATTTTAATCCTAGCCGTTCAGTAACATCTAGTATGACGGATCAGGGAAAGACAGATGTGACATTAAACGTGTCTTGAAGCTCCACCTATTCAGAAGATCTGGTCGTGATAGGAACAAACTGACTAAATAGAGGTGACGGTTAACGTATTTAGCCTTGGAATTGGACTATCAGAGGTAACTGTTAATTTGATAGAGATGTGATTTTCGTCAGAGGTAATTTTTAACTTAACGATATCAAAAACAAGTTCATCAGAAGCTGTAATATTGGACTTGATGAAGTGTGAGTTTTCTTTTCTGTCAGAGGTGAAATCTTAACGTGACAGGAGATTTAATCGGATTTTATCTCATTTGATTTTGAATTATGATGTCAGAGGTATGATTTTAACTTGACAAATATTTTGGAGTGTCACTTGCTCTGCTGGAGAAAAATGATGAGGAAAGTTTTGTTGTCAGAGGTGAAATCTTAACGTGACAAGAGATTTATCTGATTAGGGTTTTTAGCAAACCCCCAGCTATCAACGGATTTGATTAGCCTTTACCAACTACCGTTTGAGTTGGGCTAGCCATGCTATTCCGCTCAGCATGGTGAGTTGTTGAGAATTTCGTTTGGGCTTAAATGCCAAACTTTTCCTCTTCCCTTTGCCTTAGTAGTTTAGGGCAGTGATGTATCCTTATATTCGGATAAGGATGTTATTATGACAGATTTGTCATGGGATTTTTAGCAAACCTCCAGCTATCAACGGGTTTGATTAGTCTTTACCAACTACCGTTTGAGTTGGGCTAGTCATACTCTTCCCCTCAGCCTGGAGAGTTGTCGAGAATTTTGTTTGGGCTTAAATGCCAAACTTTTCTTCCCTTTGCCTTAGCGGCGTTGGGCAATTCATACTTTTACCCCCCAGCATGAAGGGGTTGGCGAGAAACTGGTTCTCTTCCCGTTGCCAGCATGTTGGGGTTGGCGAGAAATTTATTTTCTTCCCGTTGCCTTGTCGGCGTCGGGCAATTCATGTTTTTTACCCCCAGCATGGAGTTGGCGAGAAATTTATTCTCTTCCCGTTGCCTTGTCGGCGTCGGGCAATTCATACTTTTTTACCCCTAGCATGGTGGGGTTGGCGAGAAATTTATTCTCTTTCCTTTGCCTTGACGGCGTTGGGTGATTCATGTTTTTTACCCCCAGCATGGTGGGGTTGGTGAGAAATTTATTCTCTTCCCTTTGCCTTGATGGCGTTGGGTGATTCATGCTTTTTACCCCCAGCATGGTTGGGTTGGCGAGAAATTTATTCTCTTTCCGTAGCCTTGTCGGCGTTGGGTAAATTTTTTTTTTTTTTTTTTTAAAGTGATGACGCCTAGCTTTTTTTATTTTTTAATTATTTATTTATTTATTTATTTTGGTAAGCGATTAGGCCTTGCAAATTTATTTTTATTTATTATTATTATTTTTGTTTATTTTTATATATATATATTTAATTATTTTTTAATTATTTTTTATTTTTGGCATCCGCGGGATACAACCCGTGGGTAGAACACTCATACCGCATGTTTTTTTTTAATTATTATTATTTTTATAGCTTTGTCAATTTTTTGTGGGCGATAGCGCCCTTTCTTTTTTTTCTTTTTTTTTCTTCTTTTTCTTTTTTTTATATTTTTTTTGCCTTTTATTATTATTATTATTTATTATTATTATTTTTTATTTTTTTATGCGGGGGAGAGGGAGAAAAGTGCGGGTGGCCCAGGTGGGCCCCACCCGAGCATAGTACTTTTTTTTTTAATCTCGCCTCACGTTTTTCTTTATTTATTTACTTTTTTATTGTAATTAAGGCAATTTCAATTTATTATTATTATTTTTTTTATTACTATCTTATTATTATTATTATTATTACTTATTTATTATTATTATTATTTTTTCTTATGGATTCTGTATTCCGCGGGTTGCATCCCGCGATTGCATTTGTGGGTTGCGTTTCCGCGGGTCCCACTGGTTGCGTCCCTCGATTCCATATGCGGGTTGCGTCCACGTGGGTCCCGCGATTCCATCTGCGGATTGCGTCCCACGATTCCATCTGCGGGTTGCATCCCGCAATTCCATCTGCGGGTTACATCCACGTGGGTCCCGCGATTCCATCTGCTGGTTGCGTCCCACGATTCCATCTACGGGTTGCATCCCGGGGGTTGTATCCAATTTTGTCAAATTTTTTTTTTTTTTATGGGACGCCTCATAATTTAATTTTTTTTTATAGACGATAACGTCTTGTTATTTTTTTTTTATGGGCGTTGATGCCTCATAATTTTTTTTTTTGACAGACAATGACGTCTTGTCATTTTTTTTTATGGGCGATGACGCCTCATAATTTTTTTTTTGACAGACGATGACGTCTTGTCAATTTTTTTTTTATGGGCGATGACGCCTCATAATTTTTTTTTTTGACAGACGATGACGTCTTGTCAATTTTTTTTTTATGGGCGATGACGCCTCATAATAATTTATCGTTACCCGGCGATGACACCGAGGCTCAGAATAAAAAAATAAATAAATTTAAAGGTTGGATTGCGCCGCCCAAACTCCCACTGTGGTCGCCAATTCTTGTATGCCCGAAAAATTGAATCTTCCTTTATATTGCCAATTTGATTTTGAATTACAGCAATAAAAGAAAAATTACAAAATAAATTCAAGATTACAAGAATGGGGATCAATTGATTTCGATTCCCTTTTAATTTTGTGGGTTCTGGCAGCGGTGGAGTCTTGATTCTGCACTCCGTTGACGATCCGATCTCTCTGGATTGAGGAACTCCTCTATGGATTTTTTGGATTCCGGCCTCTGAAAAATTGGACTCCGGCCTCTGGAAAAATTCCTCTCCAAAAGAATCTCCTCTCCTTTCCTTCTCTTTTTTTTTTCTGAACTCCGTTCCCAATTTTATATATTGAGGAGCGCTTCTAATCCGGCTCAAATTCTTTCCTCGAATCCGATTAAATCTCCAAAAATCCGGATCACCATGCAAAACGAAATAGAAGCGGAACGGAAGCGGAAAACAACCCGCGGGTTGGCACCTGCGGGAGCGCTCCCGCGGGTGCCTACCCGCGGGTGGCAACCCGCGTGAGTTTCGTGTCCACCCGCGGGAGAAATCCCGCGGGTGTCCCACGGGATTCCTCCCGCGGGACTTCTCCCGCGGGAGGAATTCCCGCGGGGCCCACCCGCGGGGGGAATCCCCCACTTTTTTTTATTTTAATTTTCTTTTAAATTATTATTATTATTATTATTTATTATTATTATTATTTTATATATATATATATTTATTATTATTTTTTTTTAGTGTCTACAAGGTGCATTCAGACTCCAACTAGGAGCATAAGATGACTTAAAATATGGACAAATTTGTTAGACTCATGATGATGTGGGACTTTCATTTCTTAACTTTAAAGTGAAATGTGCATCCACGTTATAATATAATATTAACTAATTTAATTTCTAATTAACGTACTTATTAATAATACACCTAACTCATAATGTTAAAAAATTATCTTACAACATAAATAATTTTAAATGTTAAATAGTGCAGTTTCTATTCGTTTACAAACAGTAAAGTAATTTTTTGAACTTTTGATGTATGACATTATTTGCTATAACTTTACAGTAACTTAAGTATAGCAAAATTAATTTTATTGCTAAATTAGCACTAATCAGTTAGTATAAATGATAATATTATTTTTATTTTATAATATATAATTGATCACATATTATTATCAGTTATAATAAAAATGTTATATATATTTCGTAATAAATAGTAATTTATTAGTTGTTAGCAATAATTAACTAGTTGAGAGGGAGAAGTCCTACAGGGACTCCAAGTCCAACAGGGAATTAAGTCTAAATTTTTGTCTACGTACTATTTTTACGGTTTGGACTAACCAAAATGTTTAGATTGGACTTGGAGTAGGATTTTAAAAATCCAAATAAACTGTAATTACAGCCACTAATACTAGATTTCAAAATCCAAGTCCGAGTTTGAAAAGAATAACACTATATTTTGAAATTCAAGCGAAACCAGTAACACCAAACTCTAAAGTCCAAGAGAAGGTTTCAATCCATCCAAACCAATAACATACCCTATGTGTAATTCATGTTTTCAATATTCAAAAAAGATTATCTCAAAGCTCTCCATTTTAAAAGTGGGTCTAAGCAGATGAGCTAGCCCATCAATGTTTTTGGAACTTTGCAGTCATATACTATAGTCTTCTTAATTGGTTTAAATCAAATTGTGGCAGTACTTAATTCATACCACGATCCATAGTATCTAAAATGTTTCTCTACCCATATTTTTTCATTGTATGATCTCGATTTGATTGTGTTAAATCAAAATATGGCAGAAATTGTGGTGTATAATAAAGAGCTTCTTTTGATTATTGTAGACGGTTAAAAAAACTACCGGATTCCAAAGAATCCGATAGGCCCATTAGTAGTCCCAATAAGATTTTGTTATCTTACTAGCAACACCCTGGTCACCGTACATAATCTAGGTCCACATTTACTTAAGTTTTGAATAAAACCTAACTTAGGGAGTGTCAGAACTAGGCCCTCCGATAGCTTCGCCTCAAGGAGGAGATTCCCTTTAAGCTCGCCTTATGCAAGCTTCCCTTCTTAAGCTCACTTGACACAATTTGCTTCATGAGCTCCGCTGCATGCGGGCCATTATCGAATCATGGGCCCTGCTCCAAGCGGCTGTCCCACTTGCAGTGCCCCGCTTTTGTAGTAGGACCCTTGTGTACGTGAGACTCAGTAGTCGTATGCCTCTTGGCTAAAATAGTGGGCATTAAGTGCACTTTCTCCACTTAATGAGGGATTAAATCATCATTAATCTATTTTATGGGGGTGGTTACACCCCATAGGCAGCCCGCCAAGATGCTAGTAATAAGCTCATAGAGGGCTAATCCGAGAATCCTTCTTCTGGTTCCCAAGAGAGAGAGAGAGAGAGATGCATCTACAAGAGAGAGAGAGAGAGAGAGAGAGAGAGAGAGAGATGCATCTACAAGAGAGAGGGAGATGCATCTACAAGTACTGAATACAAGTCTTCAACAGCTTGGATGTGGCACTCTTCAGCTTTCTTCGAACTACAGGAAGCTCCTAGCTTTTGGGATATCCATTCTCCTTGCTCATCTAGTCGTTTAATAACTTCTCTGAGGGTGATGTGGCTTAAGGATCATTCTCAAACCAGATTCATACAACCAAAGATTCAAGCGGATAGTTGAATCGTCAAATGTAAGACGAAATCGACTTCTATTGTCACAGATTTTTGAAACAAATTTGTAAAAGAGATTTATTCTCCTTTGTTTATTTGTATAGTAGAGGATTTTGGTGTCAGTCCTTCCTTGAAGACCCGAAACAAATTTTTTATGTGAAACAATTATGTTATTGTGAAATAGATGCATCCCTAACACTATATGTTCTCTTCTATAGACATGAACAATTAAATGAAATCCTCTTTCCACTTGCGAGTTTCCTCAATCCTCGTAGATGCAAGGGTTTATGTTCTTTTGACCTCTGGCTTCTCTACGAAATTCTTGAGGGGTAGTCTGGAGAAAATATGAGGATATAGTAGAAATTATTGTATTTTCTGTACTTTTACTTTGCTGGACCATTTCTTCCCTGTTTTAAGCTAATTTTTCATTAACTGAATTCCATCTCTTTTCGTCTTTTATTGAGTGCATTTCTGTTATTTAGGGATGTTTAAAGGTTAAGGATCAAATACTTAATGTTACACTCTAAAATTATCGAAACTTAGAAAAGATGAGCAAAAATAGTGACTTTGTAAAAAATATTGAGGATTACAAAACGGGATAGAATAATGACGCCGGACGGAAGGTGATTTAGAGTTTGTGGTGGAAAATTTAGAAAGAAATTAGAGTTTTGGGGATAAATTAGGGTTTTTGGACCTTATGTCCAGGCGAATCATATGCCCACTCTCACGAATCACTCATAGGAAAGATTTGGAAGAAACAAATTATATGCACTCAATTTTCATGAATCATCTCTCCTCTAAAATCAATGTTATTAGAAATATTTATAGCAAATTACAAAATAAAAATAAATCTCTAAAAATTCAAGATCCAATTAGATCCAATTAAATTTCTAATCAAATCAAATACTACTAAATAACTAATCTTATCTCTATCAATTCTTCTATGTTTGGAAACATTCACTACTGGTGAATGGCGGCAAGAAGAAAGTCAAGCATGACGGACAAAATCGAGCAAGCTACTTGATATCTGGTAAATCTTTTCACCAAACCAAATATATGCAAATCAGACATGTTCGGAGCCAAATATCAATTGTCTTACTATCCCATGGTAGTGGCACGTGTAGATGTGGAAGAAATGGAGCGAGCTGAAAATATGATGTTGCGAAGAACGTCGTGCATAAAGCAGGAGCTCGAAAATCAACTGGAGTAGAACACCATGGTATATGAGGACTAATAATAACCGAGTGAATATCAGGAGCTGATAGAATATCTGACTCCGAAACAATCGTAACAAACTCCCACAAAAACCTGAAAGGGTTCGTACGCCAAATGTGAAGAACCTCCATGTTTCCAAAAGGAAACCTCACAGGTTAAACCCTAACGGATTCAGCTGGAAATATCTGTACTCTATCATGTATATTTGCAATAGGCCTGTAAGTATTATTGCTAAATATAATTTGCCTATGGAGATTCATATGCAAATGATGCAGAAGGGGTGCAAATGAATCTAAAGGTGGATTAGGCTTATCAACTATAGGATCGATGTCTACAAGAAATATAGACCTAGACTCCATAGATTCATAGTTCTTATGCACAAAATGGAGTAATTTATTACCTTGTGTGAGAGTTATTTAACCCTTTCTTTTTATTTTTAGATGGACTCTTGGATGGAGGAGTCAATACAATTTTTTTTTTCATTAAACATAAATGTATAAGTGTTGGACTTTCTATAATTCTTAATATTTATGTCAAATAACCAAATGGACAAAATGGAGGAATTTATTTTGCATAGTTATTAACCCTTGGGTGGAGGAGTCAATACATAGTTATTAACCCTTTCCATAATTCTTTTCATAATTATTGGACTTTCCATAATTCTTAATATTTATAAGTGTTGGAGCATCACACCAAATATGATTACTGTAACTCGAAAATTGAATAGGTACAAGATAATACTGAATAATAATATGAAAATTTTTATTAACCTAAGGGACATTGTACGGTTGAGAGTGTGGTACAGCTTTGAGGTCCATCCTGTCAACAGCTGATTTAGAAATGATATTCACACAACTATCTCCATCTATCATGACTTTTTAACTCTCACCATTGTGTGTGATATAGGTGTGAAATACGTTAGACCTATGCCAATCTTTATCTCTAGATACAGTATGCAAGCACCTAACAATATGTAAAGGTGTATTTATTAGGTCATTTTCAACATTACTAAAATTTTCTCGAGCTTCATAAATTTCTTCTTCAATGTCATTATCATTTTCATTATGGACCTCGTCTATTTACAAATTTTTTGTGGGACATTGATAAGCAAATTGACCAAAATCATGACATTTGAAGCATTCAGTTTGTTTTGTAGCTAATGTTGATGACTCACTACATTTTATATCTTTAGGAGCAATATTAGTGTTAGACTGTTGCTTGCGATACTCCGTGTTTTTGAAAGTGGACCTTTTATCGGAAGACGTGTGCAAATACGTCTCGTAGTTGAGAGTGCACTGAAATGTATTCTCAATAGAATCTAAAGAATGTGTAAACACTTTACGCTTGAGCTCAAGTTTGAGTCCAGTGCGAAATCGTGAAAGGTTAGACAACTATTTTCTTGAATATCACATTACACTAAGATCTCATCGAATTTATGCATATATTCAGTTACGCTCATGTTTTCCTGTTTTAGATTAGACAACTGGTCAAGAAGGCAATCCTTAAAAGTTGGAGAAAGATATTTTTTTTCCTAAGTTCTTTTATTCCAAACTATGTTTCAATTGGTTCTTGTCGCTTTCTTGCTAACCGTCTCTCAACGGATATCCAATACATTTTAGCTGACCCTTGTAATTTTAACTTAGCGAAATGGACCCTTCGGGGTTCTGACATCCTATATCATTTAAAAAGATGGTCTATATATGCTATATCTGCTAACCGATCATAAAAACGTTGGGGGTTATAAGTGCCATCAAAAGAGAGAACATCTACTTTTTACATGCAATATCATCGTGTGGATGTTCATTCTCAAAATTATTATTTCTTCCAGTATTATGATATTTTTCTAGTCTACTCTCATTCCTTTAATTATTTTCAGTGGGTTTTTGTTCATTAACTTGTGTTTCTAAATTATCTAAATGTGTATTGATTACATCTAAACCAGTTTAAAGTTTTTTATTAGTGTCCATTATTTTGTTTAATTTATTCAAAATTTCAGTGAGATCCATGACTTCTCTAAATATTTTACCACTACGAAGTATGCAATATTTATTTTATGTGAAGTTGCAATCAAACACAAATGATTATGCAAAATCCTAGACAACAAAACTAAATGTGTGGCTATATGATCAAAATAAGACACCCTGATGACTGATAGTTACAATATGCATGGAAATGCAATTCCTATTTATGTAATAAAATGCAACTCACAAATAAAATCTCGTGGCAAATTATAGATAACAATAATTATTTTTCAAGTCGACGCAAATAACAAGAATTGAGTGCACAATTAACAGGCTGGATAAACGGTGCGATTAAAACTTACCTCGATGTAAAGTAAATCACACTTGTGCACGAATTCCTTCGAGGGGAATTCTGCACAAACTCTGGAGTAGAAATTCCACGAAACACCTCGAGAATTAGCTCAAAATTATTTCTGAATGAATCAGGCTTGAATTGGGCGCGAATCGGGCTCAAAATGACTTCAAAATCACCAAAAATCCTTAACGGGTCTAATTTCTCCTTAACGGGCCTTTTCTTTTGCTTTGTGGATCAGGTTCTGCTGATAGTTGAATCCAGTTTGGTTAAGTTGGATCTAAATCAACCCAAATCAAACTTCAAATGGTCTTCTTTGGATGTGGGTTTGGTTCGGTTAGATCCACATCCAAATCCAAATTACCTCCTCTCGTTGGCACTGGCTATTGCTTTGATCGCAGAAATGAGGGTCGAAGGTGAGTCAATTTGGATCCGAAACTCTGCTCTGCTTTGAAAGGAGAGAGGGGTTGTTCAAAAACTGCTCGATTTGGCGGAGTAGCGGTCGACAGCTGCTCGGCAAAGAGCGGGTGACGATAATGGGGGAAGAAGCCGGTGGCGGAGTTATGAAGAAGACGGTGGTTGACTGGCAATCTAGGTTTTGAATGGGGAAAATCTGGTTACTGTCGAAGATCTACAATGATGTTTGGAGGATTTGGGTGTTTCAGTGGGGAGCCGAGGGATGAGGTGCGTGGGAGGAGGCGGCCTTGAGGTGGAGATCGCTAGAGAGGTGGTTGGAGTGGCGGTAATGGGGAAGATGAAGAGGGTGGCGACAGCTAGTGCTTCAGGCGAGAGCTGTTGTTGAGGATTTGCTGTTAAGAGAAGCTGTGGTGCAGGAGCGGCTGGTGCTGTGGGGAAGGAAAGAGGTTTTGTATCGCTTCAATTAGATCTTGCCGGAGTTGAGGTGGTGTGCAGTGATGATGTGTTTCTATTGGTTGAAGTGTGAATGGAAGATGAGAGGAGAAGAAGAGAAGAGTCGAGCTTCTGTGAGGGAGTGGAGATTTGAGTTTTTTTTCTCCCCCTTCTCCTTAAAAAGAAAATAAATTGTAGGATGATGGGAGTATAGCGGAGATAGCAGTGGCGGTGGGGGTTGGGGGGGGCGAAGGAAGAAGTCTGAATTTTTTCTCTCTTCTTTTCAACTGTCTATGTTCTTTTCAACTGTCTATGTTCTTTAATCTTTCTTATCTGTTTTTTTTCCTTTCTTTTTTTCTCTCTCTTTTTTTACTGATTTTTTTTTATTTTTTCACTCTTTTTTTTGAATTTTTTCACTCTTTTCTTTTGAATTTTTTCCTGAAATCTAAAAGATAAATAAAAAAATGGAAAGATAAGAAAAGAGAGGTGGATTTGGGCTCTGAAACTAATTTGACGAAAGAAGGAAAGTGATTTAGTGTTTGTGGTAGAGAATTTGCGAAGAAATTGGGGTTTTGGGGATAAATTAAAGTATTTGGACCTCATGTCCGGGCGAATCACATGCTCACTCTCTGAGGAGTCACTTATGGAAAAGATTTAGGAGGCAAATCACATGGCACTTAAATTTTATTAATCATCTCTCCCTCCTTAAAATCAAAGTTACTGAAAATATTTATAGTAAATTACAAAATAAAAATAAATCTCTAAAAATCCAAGATCCAATAAGATCCAACTAAATTCTTAATCAAATCAAATCCAATCCAACTACATAACTAATCTCATCTGTATCAAATGCATAGTTCCTCTCAAATCTGTGAAATCGTAGTTTACGATACAATCACTCAATAAAAATCACTCTTGAACCGGGAACTTGTGACGATGGGTATCGAGCCTAGGCGGCTCTTTGGTCCGTCGACAATCCGATGAGGATCTTAATGCGGAGATTGACGAGGAAGATTACGAAGATGAGGAAAGATGAGTCTTACACTACTAGAGGTGTAGTGTTGAATGTAGTAAGGGACTCTCATAGCGATATGAGTCTTCTACTCAATGAGCTTGATAGGAGAGCTCTGTCCTTTATAGGCAGCAAGAGAAATTTGATGGAGAAGAAGTAAGGATTTTCTTGACGTGAAGATCTTGCTTTCAACGAAGATGAAGGCGGTTCTTTTACTAGGTCCTCAATGGTTGGAACCCTTTCAATGTTGGGGTCATATGATTCATATAGAGTTTATTGATTCTCAAACTTTTCAAATAAATTATGGCCTTTGGATCAATTCCAATCTTTATTTTAGCCATCCAAGGAGTCCTTCTATTATAGGTGGAAGCTGTGCCTAACTGAATTAGGGATGATTTTGGTATGTCATCACCGTTAAAAACTTGCTGGAACCCACACTGCGCTTTCAGCCAAGTGCGCTATAGATGACAAGCCTGCACCATATGTTTGTGAAATAGATATTTTTGGTCAGAGCTAGCTTCTTATTATTGTTATCTATGCAACATGTTTTATTCTTCACTTCATTGCACTGAGGCTTCATGCGAGCAGGCTCTTGATATGATAAGGGGTAAAAACATTCAACTTCTGATGGATTCACACTTGGAAGGGAACTTCTCAATGGAAGAGGCAACAGCAGTTGTGGAACTAGCTTCCCGGTGTTTGCAATATGAACCTAGAGAGCGCCCGAGTCCAAAAGACCTGGTTGACACATTGGCACCATTGCAAACCAAATCAGAGGTGAGTTAAATAGTGTCACTTTAGGACATAATATATTACCTATTTAGTTTTCATGATATAGGTTGGCTTTATTACAGCTACATGTTACCACCAAGTAGTATGCTGAATCAGGCATGTTATTCGAGAAGAAAAAGGTCTCATCACGCAAAATGTGGTGATTTTCATTTAGTTGTTGGAGAGTGTAAAATTCTCTTTTTAAGGACTTTCGGGTTTGAGTTTAGTACTAGGGACAACAACCTCGAGGAAAATATATGTTCTTCCTTTAGGACATCCAGCTCTTCAGTTCAACTTGCCAACAATACATATTGCCTTGCAGGTACCATCGTATGTGATGATGGGGTTTCCTAAGGTTGAAGAAGTTCCTGCTACACCACAGCACCCATTATCTCCTATGGGTGAAGCGTGTTCCAGAATGGACCTCACAGCTATTCATCAAATTCTAGTTATGGCACACTACAGAGACGATGAAGGAACTAACGAGGTAACTTTTAATACTAAATGCACTCTTGTTGGTCTTTTCTTTTTCTTTTTTGAAGCCAAACAGTGGACTAATATCCTCCGTGTTCCATTAGCGATGGTTAATAGAACAAAAGTACAATACAAAACAACATAAACCCAGATAAAAACATGTATCGAGCCCTGTAGAAACCTAGTAAGAAGCGTCTTAGGCTTTTTCCCTTACAACATGATCAGGCCTATAAAAACACCTATAAAGGACAGTAAGCCAATATCGGAATCACCCTGCATGTTGGTGGTTAACTGTACAATGACAGTATTGCAGCTAATGGTTCCTACAGTGCCGTGTTTTTCTTTGGAATATTTCTTGTCATGCCTACCTTAAATGCAGCAAGCCCTAATATAAATTGTAGGGGAGATGATTCTGATCTCATCGGAACTTTCTCTTTGTTGTCAGTTGTCGTTCCAGGAGTGGACACAGCAAATGAGGGACATGCTGGATGCAAGGAAGCGCGGAGATTTTGCGTTCCGAGATAGAGATTTTAAGACAGCCATTGACTGCTATACTCAGGTATGTTGTGCTTAGATTATCATAGATTAACAAGAAACAATCAATTGAATAAGAAAATCAACCAAGGTTGGGAAATTGTTCCAATGTTTGCACTATTTACTAGCTCTTAAAGAGACCATAATTCATGTGTGGACTGTATATGCAGAGGCATGCTACCTAAGTCACCACACCTTCCTCAAACCACGAACCAGTTCATGTGTACTGATTCGTGGTGCATTCTTGATTTGGATTAACAGGTGACACGAAATTAAAGAAGAGAACCAATGTATGATTTTCAATGAGTAAATGTATTTAATGTTAGTATTTAGCCATTACTTGCCATTTGAAAGACTAGAGAAAAATCTCTTCATTATCTGCACGTTCATGTCAACACAACTATTTATGGGGTTGACTTTGGAAATGCGATGCCGGATAGAAGCAGATTTATAGTTTTTTTGGTGGAATTTGGAGATGAACAATGGTTTTGAGAGAAGATAATACACTAACCTAAGCTAATCTAATCACTAAATTAAGCTATAGCCCACACGGCATTTGCATCGCCAATTTTCATCAAATTATTCACCAACTTTATTAACCAACTTTGGGACTTTATATAGGAAACTAAAAATTAGAGTTTCCAATCTCAACATTCATTAAGTTGATGGGTGGTTTAAGTTTTTGAACCATTTTGCACGCAATCTCAACCGTTCATTAAGTTGATGGGTATTTATTTTTTTTTGTAACTTATGTGTTCGTGCAAATCAAGATGTTACGGTGTTTGGAAATTTTTTTTAGTAACCCACCAACTCAATAGGTAGCTGACATTGCGTGTAGGACGGTCCTACACATTTTGCACTGGAAAGAGGATACAACAACAACAACTAAGCCTTTTATCCCAAGTATTTGGGTAGGCTACACGAACCCAAAAGGGAATCACGCTGGATCGATCACTTTGATAGGCCTTCTCCATTCATTTCTATCAAGTAATATCTCCTCATTTAAACTTCTAGATTCCATATCTTTTCATATCACCTCTATCCATGTTTTCTTGGGTCTTCCCTTCGTTTTTTTAACTTGTTCTACATTGATAAACTCCCCTCATCGAACTGGTGCATTTGCAGGCATACGTTGCACATGACCAAACCATCGTAAACGATTTTTTCGCATCTTCTCATCGATGGGAGCTACACCTATTTTAGCACGAATATTTTCACTTCTCACTTTATCTCTCCTTGGTGGAGCTACACCTACCTTAGCACTGAAAAGGGGATCCAAATCCTAAATAATGTGGGACTAACAAAAAAAAAATCTCAAGTTTAAAATAAAATATTATGAGATCTAATAAAATCTAATAGATCTTGGCCTCATCCTGGCCCTTTGATGTCCTCATCACCCTGACTTGGAAACATAAATTTTGTTTAGAGAGGAGATAATAAACTAGTCTAAACTAATTTAATTACTAAACTAAGCTATTAGCCCACATGGCATTTGCATCAACAATTTTCTTCACATCATTCACTATCTTTATTAATCAACTCCAAGCCTTTATATTCGCAATTACAAATAAGAGTTTCACAAAATAACTAATGTGGGACTTAACAAAACAATGAGATCTCAGATCTCATATCAATTATAATAAGATCTACTAAAATATAATATATCTTGGCTTAATCATGGCTGTTTGATTTCCTCATCAAAATGCTTCCAAGACTCGTGAAATATTGATCTGATTAAGCCTACCCTCCTTGAATCGCGTAATGCTCAAAGTAGTATACCCCTTACTCGTACCTGTACCATGATCCAATGCGTTTCACAAATCTCATATAATTCTTGGTTTCCTTGCTTGTTGATGCAGTTCTTAGATGTAGGGACAATGATCTCACCTACAGTATATGCAAGGCGAAGCCTTTGCCATCTTATGCACGACCAGCCAGATGCTGCACTTCGAGATGCAATGCAAGCTCAATGTGTCTACCCGGATTGGCCCACAGCATTCTACATGCAAGCAGTGGCCTTAGCCAAGCTCGACATGCACAATGATGCAGCGGATATGTTGAATGAAGCTGCAGGGCTAGAAAAGAAGAGACAGAATGGAGGGAAGACTTCATAACTTATCCTGTATATTCTAACAGGAGCTTCTCCATGTGTTTAGTATTTTGACAAGAGATTGGTTCAATTGGGATGTTTCTGTTATTAGGTCGGTCAGCGAAAATTTTAATATAAAGAAAGCCCCCTGATTGCATCAATGAATTTGGTTTGCCTATTGTTGGTATTTCTCTTTTGCCGTGGTGTAGATGTTTGAACATAAAATGAGGACGCTGCTGGGCTCTTTAAAGAGTACATTTTGTTGGTGATAGCCCAGCGTCTGTCTCTCTGCTTTTGCTGTAGCCAGCTTTCTTGGAGGTTTTTATTTACTGCATTGAGACCTAGGATGAATCTCTGTGTTCTTAATTGGCCCTTTTATGGCTGAAACATGATTCATTTTTCAGGGACAGAGTTGCATCCCACATTACACAAGGCAAAGGCCAATGCATATCATGTCAAGGCAGGTGCAGCCCGTGTGCATGTTTTAGCGCGGTCGTTTCGAATCTGGGACCTTTTACCATCGAACCCCACTATTTAATCACTTGAGTCAGGTCGCAGAACCGCCAGGTAATTATAGTTTGTAATATCGTAGCGCAGAATACTGTCTTTGTTGGTCCGAGTTCTGTGCAATAAACTAAATTTGGATAAAAAAAAAAAAGCTGTGTGAGTTTGACTAGAAAAAATAATAAAAGAGAAACATGAGACCAATGATATATATAAATGCGTACGCGGAAGCTATCAATAAATATTGATTTAACAATTTATATTAAAATTTTAAATTAATCATTTGATCACATGTTCACTTGCACATGTCAAAATAATCTAGTTCATAGTAATAAATAAGTTCCGTCTACAAACAAGGAGAGTAAAAGTGGAGAAAACCGGTGTTTTAAACATGAGGAAAATGCAGAGAGTTTCATCTGGTTTTTTTTCCCCTTACATTTATACAATTGCCACAAACAACAGGGTGATCTCTTCATCAGGTGTGTGCTTTAGAATATTTATCTTGACTGATAGCCAATGAAGCGATCCTCATATTGGACAATCTGCAGATAAGATGATGGGTGGATCCAAGTGTCTGCTCGCTATGTGGTGGTATTGACGAGGAAAATACAACTCACCTTTTGCTATCTTGCGATTATGCAAGAGATACTTGTAGCAGATGCACCTCTCAGCCATCTTCTCCTGTTGACTTGACACGGTCAGCTGGCGTTTGGGTTAGAGTAGTAATGAATGAGAGAGTATCATGTCCCGTCATATTTCGGCGATAGCTATCTGGTGGAAAATACGTTACGAGAGGAACGATAGGTTTTTCTTTTTTTGAGACAATTCTCATTCGATTGCTGATTGTCATTTTCTTTTTACATATCTTGACATTAGTTTCTGGGTAAAATTACTTTCAAGAGGAGAATAATAAATAGTCTCTATTCTGGTAGCTCACAAGTTAAAAGCTCCTAGCAACAACAGACCTACCTGAGTTAGTGTAAGCAGAGTTCGGTTAAAATCAAAATGATCGATCAAAACTAAGCCGAATGAGCAAAATCGAACCGAATTGAAATAATTCGGTCGGTTTTTGGCTTCGAGCTTTAAAAATTAAAATCGAACAAAACCGAATCTACTGAATTATTTAAAAATTACACACATATATATATATATATAAATTCAACATAAATTGAATATCTTGAAAAGATATACTTACTAAAATAATTAAAAATTTAATTTCTTAAAACAATATTTATTCAAAATTTAATTCTAACCGAACTGAACCGAATTTGTTTGATTTGATTTAGGTTCTCTTTCCTAATCGGTTCGGTTCAGTTTTGTCAAAATTGACAAAAACTAAACTGAAACCGGCCAATACTCAACCCCTAACCTGAATTCACCAGTGCTGTAGAAGTGGAGATGGTACATGGCCGAGACATTGGAGACTGAAGGATTCACTTGGGATGGTCACAAATATTTTTACTTATCTACAATAGTGAATTTTTTTTTTTTTTTTTTTTGGCGTCTTTATTGTAGTTGCATTGTTCGGGATAATTCTAGTCAACTTTTATTGGAATCTCACCTTTTTCATTCTCCTTTTTTAGAATATTTATATTTCTATTGTTCTGATACATTATATTAATGGAATGCATAATATATTTACTTGTAATAATATCTTAATAAAAAATAAAAATTTAAAAAACAGGGAATCTATTCGCAACTAAAAATAGAACTAATACATTATAACTCACACATTCTTTCTCTTTTCCCAAAAGTAGAAATTTACCGAATCATGTACAAATTTATTAACCCAGGGAGGGGGTTAAACTCAGAAATTAAGCAAGTTGGCCAACGGAGACCACTGCTCCAGCCACGGGCTCCTCAGCTGCGTCAAGAACGGGTCCTGCCACTCCATTCCAGTCCTCGGCACCTGAAGCTCCGGCAAACTCGCCGGCCCAGAAACCGAACCCGTCGTCGGAAACATCGACGACGACGATATCTCCACCTCTTTCTTCACTTCCTCCTCCTTGGTCACCAATTCACTCTCATCTCCAACGTCCAAATCCAAAATGTTGTTATCACACGAGTTCTGAAAGTTGTAATCTACATCCGAAGACGTCGACGTGGTGTCTGCGATGCTCGCAGTGGCAGTACAGGTCGCTGCTACTGCAGCCCTCGCATCCTCCTCCATCGCTGCTCGCTGTTCCAACTCCTTTAAAGACGTCGCCTTTCTGTAAATCTTGCATAGCACTATGTCCTCCTGCCAATTTTTCTATTAATGTTTTTGCTAATTATTTTAATTGTCATTGTTAACATACAAGTTTGCATAGAAAATTATGATACCTGCGGAGGAGGAATCGAGGAGGTGGTCTCGGGGAGGCGGTACTCATTCATGACCCAATCCGTTTTGGTCCCGCGAGGAGCCCGGCCCATATAGAAGACCAGTGTCTTCTTCAGCCCGATGAGGCGCTTCGGGTCGGCGGCGCTGCGGATGTGGCGGTCCGACCCGGTGGCCTTCCAGAACCCGCGCTCGGTTGTCCGGTTCGGCCTCCCACCGCTTGACTGCCTCCGGTCCCTCGGCACGAAGAAGTACCACTCCCGCTCGCCAATCTTCGCCAGTCCTGCGTGCACCATCAAAACTATACCAAATTAGATACAAACTACCTAGTAAAAAGAAAATCCGCCCAAATGCTTGGATTATCTTAATATGTTTATAAATAAGGAGTAAAATTTATATTCTCACGGCCTAAATATATGTATCTTTTGAAGATAAGGAAAATCATTCTCCTTCGCTAAATGCATGCATAAACCTATTAATTTGAGATAGATTTTTTTTTTTTTTTTTTTTTTTTTTAATATCGTACTTGGTAGTTCCCAAGGATGGAAGCGATAGAGATTAATAGTGCCGATGATGTCGAAGTTGAGTTTCTTTCCGAGGATCTTCCGCCGCAGGTAGAAGTCGAGAAGCTCCTCCTCAGTCGGGTGGAACCTGAATCCGGGGAGATCGAGCTCGGACCCGCTTTTATCCATAACTTCTTCTCTTCTCCGTGCAATTTCTCTCCTTTAATAGAAGTTTTAATGCAAAAATAGCATTTATTTCAGTTCAGGATAGTTCCGATGAGCTCTTGAGAGAATGAATGAACCCCCCCTGTATATATATATGTATAAAGGCTAAGGTATCCAAAATTGGGGTGGGCCCACACGGTGAGAAGAAAGAGGGCTTTGGAGCAAGTCTTTGGACATACAGCCACAAAAAGGGAATTAGAAAAGAAAAAAAAAAAAAAGGAAAAAACGGTGGAAGGTTCCCTCTTAATTTTGTCTCTTTTGACCCTCAAAAACTGACTTTTAATTGCCAGTAATATATATATATATATATATATATATATATATATATATATATATATATATATATATATATATATATATACACACACACGCAGGAGGAAACGGGAAATACACCGGCGGTGAAGGAAGTTCTCTCACCGTCGCTTAGGTGGTCCAATAAAATTATTACACGTGACGTGATTCAAAATAACAAATAAATAGATTTTCTTAACCGCCTTTGAGTGGTGCTATATGTAATAATTTTATTGGACCACCTAAGCGGCGGTGAAGGAACTCCCTTCACCGCCGGTGAATTTCCCGTTTACTCTATATATATATATATATATATATAGAGAGAGAGAGAGAGTGCCAGGCAGGACTGGTGACTATGTTGGATTAAGAGTATAGTTATTAATTAGCGATAGCCGTCAGGTAATGATGATTAAGTTGATTTAAGAAGGCATTAACTCTGTTGATGGGGACAAGTGTAGGGTTAAAAATATTGCTGATGAGGTGTCTACAGGATAGGTGCGGTGTGGACTGTACAAGAGTCCAAGCAAATGATACTTGCTTCTAATTGAGGAGCAATGAGGAACCATCTGATGGGGGATAATTAATTGGATGGGTAATTGCACTTTCTTGACTAATTGCAATTAATTGTGTGCGCGCGCGCGTGCGTGTGATTTTGTGGATTAATTCGTGCTGATTGCTGAAGGAGGTGAGCTAGCCAAGCTAGCTAGCTAACTATGAACTCGGCCTTTCCTGGAAAAAAATTTCATGCTGGAGCTGAGTATAGAATATTGTCGGAGAGCAGGAAAAAAGAGAATAATAAGTTGTCTTCATGCGAATCTTGATGAAAACATGATACATAATGTAAAGTCTATATAATATGTGAACAAGCATATCATATGAAATGACATGCATTTTTTTTTTTTTTTTTGGTGCTTGCGGCAGCCGTGAGGGCTAAATTCAACTTAATTTCTTCTATTTTTCCAAACTTTTATAATTTTGGCTTCTCTTAAGTGTCGAAGATTCAAATTTGGTTCTACTATTTATCTTGGTGTGTGTTTCGATTTCTATTCACTGTTGGCATTGGTATTTGTTTACATTTAGTAAGAGAAAGTTGAATCACATTAATTTATACTTGAATCTAGATAATTATTTTTTATATTTGATTCCTGATGTTTATTATTGTAAAGATATATGTTTTGATAATAAGATTTATATTTATAATTTTACTTCAATTAATTTTAATGATATTTAATTTTTTTTTACATGTTTATTATTCAGATTATAGTAAAATATAAAATTACATAATAAACCTATGATAAAAATACATAATCTATTTTTGTTTCAAGGGCTCCGCTCCGAGCCCTCGATGGGACCGCATCGCCTTGCACCTCCGGTACATTGTTCATACAGCTTGTATTGGCTGAACACATATATATAACCCTTATATATATATAATTTGACACTTCCTAAGTTTCTAAGGATTTAGACATGGGAGATACTAAATGAGCACACCTCAACACTTTCCCATGTGGTGCTCACTAAGTCAATTTGGTGTGCTCATTTGGGGTTTCCCTTTAGACATTTATGAAATAACGCAGAAGATGGAGCTGTCGCGGTGTGGGGGAAAAAAATAGCAGAACAATAATTCGAGAGAAAAGACCATGTATTTGAGTTGCAACTTGTGATGGCTGCAGACAAAAGTGAAGGACTTAAAGAAAACTTCCAAGTGAGAGCAACTGCGATATCAAGCATATTCGTCCTTCTTTTTTTTTTAAATCTTTTTTGAGAATCATGTTGTAGTAGTCTGATAAATTATCTAAATTAAATCTATGGATTAATATTTGCATGAAATAAATTTGAAAGCAAGGAGTCTTACTAATGAACCAACCCGCTTTTATCTTTGAGTCTCATTTTGGTGAGGATTGAGGACTCATTTTGGATAGAAATCTGAACTTTACGCAACGGTATAATTTTTTTTATTTTTAACCTGCAATTAAATGCGCATCCGGCAGGAATTGAATCTGAATTGCTCTGATAACATGTTGAAGGTTTCTTTCACTGTTCGGAGTTATGGTACAGTGAAAAGGACTTTCAACGTATTAATTACCCTATTCTCTCCGCCAAAATTAATTACCCTCCTCTTTCACAAAGGCGAACCCCCCACAGTTGTCCGAAATTTCAATTATTTTCTTATTAAACTATGCTAAATGTATTTTCGACATCTTAGTGTATACTTGTTTGTGAGACTACCCATGTAGTCAGTTCTATTACATGCTACTAATGGAACGACGAGGGTATTTAACCGCTATTAAACTTAAACAATATA
Source organism: Dracaena cambodiana (assembly GCA_036321105.1). Lineage (NCBI taxonomy): Eukaryota > Viridiplantae > Streptophyta > Magnoliopsida > Asparagales > Asparagaceae > Dracaena > Dracaena cambodiana. Next base: position 10,408,302 of record JAYEPQ010000004.1, on the reverse strand, counting down.
TATATCATGTTATCTTAAACAAGTCCCCTACTATGGGAATTTTGAACAAATTTCATTATCAATATAGGTTTTCTAATTTCGGCATAGTTTAATAGAAAATATTTGTAAGTTCGAAATAAAATAAATGAAATTAAGCTTTCAAATGAAGTCAAGATTTTCTTTAAGCCCCATGTAATGAGTACCCGTAACTCTTACACTATTTTGTATATTTAGCACGAATTAGATAAGAAATCAGTCCTTAATTCTATTCTAATTCTCCTGGCCGAACACGGCTTTGCAAGAGGAGTAAGGTCTACATGTTCTCATGTGCAAGGCATTTTAAGAGAGTAGCTTTAGGCACATCACAGTTTCATGAGTTGGTGTATTTACATCATTCTTTTTATTTTATTGTTTTCACCCACGGGAAATTCTAAATGAGCACATCACCTAGTGAGCACCATTTGCTTCATAGGCACCGTCCCTCCTTTAAAAAGAAAGAGTTTTTCTTAGTGAGCACATATTTTCTTCTAATTTTAACTCTCTCAAATCTATGTTCCTTATTTTTCCTTACCCACATCCTCTCAACCTTTAAAAAGAAAGAGTTTTTCTTAGTGAGCACACATTTTCTTCCAATTTTAACTCTTTCAAATCTATGTTCCTTATTTTTCCTTACCCACATCCTCTCAAATATGTTGCTCTCCCCCGCTTGGTCCAGCAGTCACCCCTTCCCCCTGCTCGTCAGTTCCACGCCTTTCTTATCAAGCACAACATCCACTCCTTCCTGCCACCGTCCCTAATACGTTCATCATAATATACACCAAGTTTAGGGATATCACCAGTGTATTCAATGTGTTCAACAAAATATCCAAATGAGACCAGGTCTCCTGAACTCTGTCATTGTCATATTCTAAATGTTCGATAAAATGGCCGAATAAGACTAGGATGAATGGTAAGTTTGTCAAAAAAAAAAATTAGCAAATTTATAGTTTTTTTACAAGTTAGAGTGTGGTAAGTCAAGTTGTATGCTCATTTAAAATTTCTCTTTACTCGCAGTTTCAAAGGGAAAAAAGATGCCGAGAATATCCTTAGATCGAACCAACTCCACGCTTTGGTCCCGCAGGATATGGCTCATCTTTAGAGTTCAAGATTACAAAAATCATTCTAAATGCAATCTCATATGTTTAATAAGTTAGTAGACAGTTAAAATCTTTCCCAAACTACGATGCCATATATCTCGGTTCATATTGGCATATACTTTATATTAGAAAAAACTCATTATCGTCTACCAACTAAATATACTGTTAAGATTACGTACATTTTGAATAGTCCGTACAATTTTCCACTTTGAAGAGGTCTAAATTAGAACTCTGTCTCTGGTTTTGTATAGGTAGATCTAAGAATCAGTTTTTAGCATATCATATTCAAAATTTTAAATTAAAAAAATAAAATTTTTATTTTTAATTTAAAATTTTGATAGAATGAGATCAATGACCATGTTCATTCTCATCCCTATGGCTTTGTAATGATTAGCAACTGCATCTAGCCCATATTGATTTTTGTTTTACATGTAAAACCTGCTTACAGTTAACAATTAAATTATTTGTCAAATTGCAATTAAATTATCTGTCAACGATCAAGGTCACTTCAAATATAATTTTAAAATAGAAAAAAGAAAAAAGATCACGAGTATATAATTCAAAGAGATAAGTTAAGTTGTTATAATAAATAAAGCTTGAGTCTGATCAGTGGCCAGACAGTTACCTTACAACCTGTCCCAATCATAAGGGAAGTTCTAAATGGGCACCCCAACCTACGTTGAAGTGACGTACAACATGGGGGAAAATGGTGCTCACTAAGTTAAGTGTGGTGCGTATGTAGAATTTCCCCAATCTTAAGGAAGCAGCCAATGGGAATAATACATTCTTTCTTTATCATTGATTTTTCCGCTGTTACATCATGCCGATTAATTTCTTAGCCGGGGAATAATTTAATTATTACTTTTATCTTCAATTATCCCCCGTTACTTCATGTATTAATTAATTATTGACTGTTTAGTTTGTTTCTTAATCACTGGTTGACTTCAAATTTTGGCACTTTTCTACAGTTCGACACTTCCAAAGCTTTATTGAGAATTTGGACGAAATATGTAGCATTCAGATTATTTGTCTCCATGGAAATTTGTGTTACGGACAAAAAAAAAAACCCTCTAAATCTATCAGAGAAAATTGGCAAGGTGACAAGATACACATTCGATGATGTATCTACATCTTATTTTATTTTATTTTATTTGCTAGTCAAACTCACACTCACATATTTTTTTGACAACATTACTTACGTTTTAAATTTTTTACTCTCGCAAATTACAGAAGGGTGACGCCACTTGAGCTAAAACTCACTGGCATCTACTTCTTAATTAATAATATCTGCATCCAATTGTTTAGGGTCTTGATGGTCTTTTGTTGGCAAATTGGATTTATGTTTTCTATGGGAACATCTCAATTCTGAAAAATTTTAGCTTAGGACCAATAATCATAGTGGTTTACTAAAAATTTTGTGCAAGTTATTCAAAATGGCAATAAATTTCCTTAGTTTTCCACTTACATATTGTTATGAGATTCACTAGAAGTTTTAGATAAATTTTTCTGTTATTGTGTTGCTAATGAATCGTGGACACCTCTAATGATTTATACGTGACAATTTTCTAAACAATGGCTGCACTCAGAACGCCATATTTTACATGTTATGTAGCTGCATATAAAATTTTAAGAAAATTAATGAAACGATTTCTACTTGTATATTAGAATATTTGCATTTGACAAATTAGATTTAAATAACCTTCCTTTGAAAAATTATTTGCAGTCCATCCGAAGCTATTGCGAAATTTCGTAGTCACTTTTAGTAAACAAGGATGAAAAAGACCACCCAATTTAGCTTACTTTTCATTCAGACACTGCAAAAGAGTAGAAGTTGGTAATTCTTTTCCTTTGATAATTAGAAAATGCTGCCTACAACAAAAGAGACTAGTAGTGGACTCTTAAAAGGGTAGACGAGACCAAGACTCCAAAACATTGAACGTATGTTCACCCAAACTTGCCGGGTCCAAGTCTAAGTTCAAGGCCAAACTAGCAATCAAATCAGTCTGAGCTCTAACCTCTTTTACACTTGGGGCGTTTGGACACTCTAAAGTAATGCTGTAAGTTGAAATTTGTATTACTGTACGTAAAACTGTCATAATAGGAGTGTTATCTAGAATTGTAAAAGTTTGTGTTTTGATGGAGAACTGCAAGTGTTATCTAGAGTTATAAAATTTTTTAAGTATCGTATTTATTAATAGGGTTAATTACAGTTAGACTTCCATTAGTATTTGTATGCCCGAAAAATTGAATATTCTTTAAATTTCCAATTTGATTTTGAATTATAGCAATAAAAGAAAAATTACAAAATAAATTCGAGATTACAAGAATGGGGATCAATTGATTTCAATTCCCCTTTATTTTTGTGGGTTCTGGCAGCGGTGGAGTCTTAATTCTGCACTCCATTGACGATCCGATCTCTCTGGATTGAGAAATTCTTCTCTGGATTTTTGGACTCCGGCCTCTGAAAAATTACCTCCTTCCTCAGAATCTTCTTTGTTTTGAACTCCGCTCCTAATTTTATAGATTGAAGAGCGCTTCCAATCCGGCTCAAATTCTCCCCTCAAATCCCGATTAAATCTATATAATTAATCCCCAAAAATCCGGATTACCACGAAAGCGGAAGACATCCCGCGGGTTGCAACCCGTGGAAGCTCCCACGGGTTGCAACCCGCGGGAAATTCCCGCAGGGTGCAACCCGCGGGAGATCCCGCGGATGCCCACCCGCAGAAGTTCCCGCGGGTGGCTCATCCGCGGGAATTGTTCCCGTGGGTGGCTCACCCGCGGGAATAATTCCCACGGGTAGCAACCTGCGGGGATTATTCCCCCTTTTTTTTCTTTTTCTTTTTTTTTGTGTCAACATAACCCTCTCCAAAGTTTTCGAAGTTACGTATTCAGCCATACAGAATTTCGAAATACTTTGGATTCTTTAATTTTGACTATCAGACGTTTTAAAGGATTTGGTAGACAAAGATAATTGTTAACATAGTTCGCGGAATATGAGTGGAGATATGACGTTAACATGCTTATTCAATTATTTAATAACAAGCAGATGTATGATTTTAACGTGCTCATTAGATGACAAGTAAAAATATGATGTTAATGTACTCGTTGGGTGACAAGTAGAGGTATGATGTTAACATGCTTATTTTAGGCCAAGCAGATGTATCATGTTAACGTGCTTATTAGAAGACTAACCGTTCAATGCCATCTAGTATGACGGATCAGGAAAAGACAGAGGTGACATTAAACGTGTCTTGGAGCTCAACCTATTTAGAGGATCTAGTCGTGATAGGAACAAGCTGACTAAACAGAGGTGACGGTTAACGTATTTAGCCTTGGAATCGGGCTATCAAAGATAACTGTTAACTTGATAGGGAGATGATTTTCGTCAGAGGTAATTTTTAACTTAACGATATCAAAAACAAGTTCATCATAAGCTGTAATATCGAACTTGATGAAGTGTGAGTTTTATTTTCTGTCAGAGGTGAAACATTAACATGACAGGAGATTTAATCGGATTTTATCTCATTTGATTTTGAATTATGATGTCAGATGTATGATTTTAACTTGACAAATATTTTGGAGTATCACTTGCTCTACTGGAGAAAAAATGACGAGAAAAGTTTTGTTGTCAGAGGTGAAATCTTAACGTGACAAGAGATTTATCTAATTAGGGTTTTTAGCAAACCCCCAGATATCAACGGATTTGATTAGCCTTTACCAACTACCGTTTGAGTCGGGCTAGCCACGCTATTCCCCTCAGCATGATGAGTTATCGAGAATTTTGTTTGGGTTTAAATGCCAAATTTTTCCTCTTCCCTTTGCCTTAGCGGCATTGGGCAACGATATATCCTTATATTCGAATTAGGATACTGTTGTGACAAATTTGTCATGGGATTTTAGCAAACCCCTAACTATTAACGGATTTGATTAGTTTTTACCAACTACCGTTTAAGTTGGGCTAGCCATACTCTTCCCCTCAGCATGGAGAATTGTTGAGAATTTTGTTTGGGCTTAAATGCCAAACTTTTTCTCTTCCCTTTGCCTTAGCGGCATTGGGCAATTCATACTTTTACCCCCAGCATGAAAGGGTTGGCGAGAAACTGATTCTCTTTCCGTTGCCTTGACGATATTGGACAGTTCATGTTTTTTTTACCCCCAGTATGGTGGGGTTGACGAGAAATTTATTCTCTTCCCGTTGGCTTGACGACGTTGGGTAGATCATGCTTTTTTACCCCCAGCATGGTGGAGTTGGCGAGAAATTTATTCTTTTCCCGTTGTCTTGTCGGCGTTGGGTAATTCATACTTTTTACCCCCAGTATGATGGGGTTGGCGAGAAATTTATTCTCTTCCCGTTGCCTTGACGGCGTTGGACAATTCATACTTTTTACCCCCAGCATGGTAGGGTTGGCGAGAAATTTATTCTCTTCCCTTTACCTTAGCGACGTTGGGTAATTCACGCTTTTTACCTCCAGTATAATGGGGTTGGCGAGAAATTTATTCTCTTCCCGTTGCCTTGTCGGCGTTGGGTAATTCATACTTTTTACCCCCACCTCTTGTAGTTTTTTGCGATGAAGGAGAGCTTGTACTTGGTTCTCCATCTTCTCTATGTTTTCTACGTGAGGGTTGATGATAACATTCACTTCCTCTTTCTCTCTTGAATGAGGAGGTACTTCTTCATCCTCGTTCTCGTTGTATTAAAAGTTATTTTATTTCTTCTATGGTTTCCTCTTGCTGTTCGAGACGTTTTTCTTGTCTCTCAAGCCTTCCAGAGACTTCTTCTAGACGCACGCTCTCTGGCTCAATAGAATCACTTTTTAACCCTGGAGTGATTTCATTATCTGAAGGCTTGTTTCCGACCACCTTTTTGCCTTTATTAACCATATGCGATGAGGCGGCAGGCAAATCGGTCCCAGAGCACACCTTTCTTCATCGTCCGTATTCTTTTGGGTTCGGTTATCTGCTCAAAAATGGACTGTTTCGAGTTGCATTTGCAGTTTGACAGAACAGTTGAGATCAACTGTCGCATTGGCATTGAGGAATATTTTGTGAGGAGTTTTTCTTCCAATTGAGATACTCTCTCAAATCTTGAGGTACTTTCTCATCTCTATTTACATCTTGACGCCTCTTGCGTCGCAAATTCGGTTCATAATATTGGAGAGTTTGCAATATTTCAGGGCTGAGTTCTTTTCCAGCATCAAATTGTTCTCCAATCTTTCTGCAGATTCTTCTGGAGTGCACACTGGCCTGAATAGTTGCGTGGGCCCCACGCGCCTCTGATAGAGAGATTAAAATATTTGGTGTATGTTGCGTACTCACCATAGGCGTGCTCGAAGAGACATAAGAGTTGTGTTAATTGAACGTAACCCATCGTTGTTTTCGCGAAGTGGAATCTACGGGGTGCAATCCGCGGTTGCATCTGCGGCAACCCGGGGCTGCAACTGCGGGTTGGCACCCGTGGATTTGTTCCCGGGGGGTGCAACCCACGATGGTACTCGCGGGTTGGCACCCGCGGTTGCAAGCCATGGGTGGCAACCCGCGGTTGCAAGCCGCGGGTTGGCACCCACGGTTGCAAGCCGTGGGATGCCACCCGCGGTTGCAAGCTGCAGGTTGGCACCCGCGGTTGCAAGCCGCGGGGTGGCACTGTTCGTCGCAAAATTTCCTTCGCTTCCTCCCATTGAATTAACTTAAATTACAATGAAAGTGAACAAGATGTAAAAAGAACAAACGAGAGGATTTTATATTTCAATCTCTCTCTTTTACAATATTGTGGGATCTGTGGCGATGGGATCTGTCAAGCAGTTCCTTTGGACGATCGGTACGTTAAAATCTTCTCTTTTAAAGATATCGGCCGAATATAGACGATCTTCTCTGGCTTTGATTTGTTCAAGGCTCTCTCGCGTAACTCGAACTTCTCAAGAACTCCAGAAAGAAGATGGTGATTTGCTCTGATATTCACGAACTCAAGGCTATGTGCGTAACTTGAATTCTCCAAGATTTCAGAGGATGATCGGCAAAGGCTTCAAGGCTCTCTCGCGTACTTGAATTGCCAAAGGATCGATAGGAGGCTTCCGATGCCGAAAAGGAAAAAGAAGACCCCTAGGGTTTCACCAAGAAGGTATTTATAGCCCCAGGTTAATGCAAGAGTTTCTATCTAAATAGAACTCGCATTCATCAAGGATTCCAATCAAATATCTTAGTTTTGATGGAATTCTGATTAGACTTGATTCGGGTATTTGGATAAGCCCAGAATCATAATCTCAATCAATTTGAGATTCTGGTTATCTGCTTACGCGGAGCTTTAATCGCATCAAAACGCGACGCTAAATAACCAAAACGCGGAGCTAACGCGGAGCTATTGATCATCTCCGCGTTTTACTCAAACGCGAGGCTAATACAAGCCAGACTGCGGAATCAACGCGGAGCTATTAAACATCTCCGCGTTTTATTCAAACGCAGGGTTAATGTAACCAAACGCGGGGCTACTGAATTGGCTCCGCATCCTGTTGTGGAAAATCCTTTTAACTTTAGAAATTTTCACTGCCAACAGGCACCCGTGGAGTTGCTTCCGCAGGATACAACCCGTGGCTGCATCTGTAGCTTTGCTCCGAGATTTTTTACTGTCCCGGAGTTTTCTGCAACTCTTCCTGTATGATTGAGGCGTGCTCGTTGAGTTTTACGCCTTAGATTTCTCTTTTGGGAGCGGGTTAAGATCTGGTTTGACTTTTGAGTTGATTTTGGAATGGGCGATAATACCGTATACTTGACAGACGATGACATATTGTCAGTTTTAACGGGCGATGATGCATCGTAAGTATTGAATGGCGAAAACACCTTTTCAATTTGGCGGACGATGACGCCTCGCCTTGTTTAATCGTCGCCTGGCGATGACGCTTGGGCTCCGAATCCGAGGATGACAGGAACTCCTCGTATTTTTTGCTGGTCAACCTCTACGACCAACGTCTCAACCATTGCGCCGATCCGCACTCGGTCGGACTTCGCCACAATATTCTCTGTAGTAAACAGAGAGGCTCCCACTGTGGTCGCCAGTTTTTGTTTGCTCAAAAATTGGATTTCTCCTTCCATTGTAAAATTATTTGATTACAAAAGAAAATTGAGAATTACAATAAATTGAAGAATAACAAGAACGGGAATATTAATTTATTCCCTTTTTTGAAGTGGGTTCGGGTGGCGATGGGAGCCTCTCTGTTTACCACAGAGAATCTGGTGGCGCAGTCCGACCGAGTGCGGATCGGCTCAATGGCTGAGACGCTGGTCGTAGAGGTTGACCAGCAAAAATACGAGGAGTTCCTGTCATCCTCGGACTCGGAGCCCAGGCGTCATTGCCAGGTGACGATTAAACAAGGCGAGGCGTCATCGCCCGCCAAAATTGAAAAGGCGTTATCGCCATTCAATACTTACGAGGCGTCATCGCCCGTTAAAACTAACAAGATGTCATCGTCTGTCAAGTATACGGCGTTATCGCCTGTTCCAGAGTCAATCCGAAAGTCAAACCAGATCTTAACCCGCTCCCAAAAGAGAAATCTAAGGCGTAAAACTCAACGAGCATGCCTCAATCATACATGAAGAGTTGCAGAAAACTCCGGGACAGTGAAAAATCTCGGAGCAAACCCACAGATGCAGTCACGGGTTGTATCCCGCGGAAGCAACCCCACGGTTGCCAACCCGCGGCTTGCAACCGCGGGTTGCACCCCCCGGGAACAAATCCATGGGTGCCAACCCGCAGTTGCAGCCCCGGGTTGCATCCCGCAGATGCAACCGCGGATTGCACCCCGTAGATTCCACTTCGCGAAAGCAACGACGAGTTACGTTCAATGAACACAACTCTCATGTCTCTTAGAGCACGCCTATGGTGAGCACTCAACATATATCAAATATTTTAATCTCTCTATCAGAGGCGCGCGGGGCCCACGCAATTACTCAGGCCAGTATGTACTCTAGAAGAATCCGCAGAAAGGTTGGAGAACAATTTGATGTTGGAAAAGAGCTTAGCCCTGAAATATTGCAAACTCTTAAATATTATGAACCGAATTTGCGACACAAGAGGCGTCATAATGTAAATAGAGATGAGAAAGTACCTCAAGATTTGAGAGAGCATCTCAATTACAAGGAGAACTCCTCACAAAATATTCCTCACTGCCAATGCGAACAGCTGATCTCAACTGTTCAGTCAAACTGCAAATGCAACTCGAAACGGTCCGTTTTTGAACAGATCGCCGAACCCAAAAGAATATGGACGGTGAGAAAGGTGTGCTCTGGGACCGATTTGCCTGTCTCATCGCATATGGTTAATAAAAGCAAGAAGCTGGTCGGAAACAACCCTTCAGATAATGAAATCACTCCAGGGTTAAAAGGAGTTTCTATTGAGTCAGAAGGCGTGCGTCTAGAAGAAGTCTCTGGAAGGCTTGAGAGATAAGAAAAAAATTTAAAGATTGGATTGCACTGCCCAAACTCCCACTGTGGTCGCCAGTTCTTATTTGCTCAAAAATTAGATTTCTCCTTCCATTGCAAAATTATTTGATTATAAAAGAAAATTGAGAATTACAAAAAAATGAAGAATAACAAGAACGGAAATATTAATTTATTCCTTTTTTTGATTTGGGTTCGGGTGGCGATGGAGCCTCGCTGGTGCACTCCCTTGACAGTTTGACTGGTAAGGGGATGGCTCTGCTCCGCTCCTTAATTTTACGAGCTCGACCAAAATCATCCCTCTCCTCTCTGGAATCCACTCATGTGTTTTATAGACTGAGAAGGTTTGAAATCCGGATAGAATCCGCTCTGAAAAATCGGATTACGAGATATCAGCGAAATAAATGGGAATAGACGGAAAACAACCCGCGGGAGGCTCCCGCGGGTGCAACCCGCTGGAGAACTTCCGCGGTTGCACCCGCGGGAGCCTCCCCCGGGTGTCTGCAGTTATTTTTTATTATATTTTATTATTATTTTTTTAATTATATATATTTTTACTGTCTACAGTATTGGGGGTATGTAATTTAACACTTCTAAAGTTTGAAACTCTAAAAAAAAACCCTGGACTTAGTTATTTTCACTCTTTTTTTTACTAAAATGCACTTTTGTCTCTCAAATTCCTATTCTACCATTATCCATCACTTTAATCAGCACACACACTCTCTTTTTCTCTCTCCTCTCTCTCTCTCCCTCTTTCTCTCTCCCTCTCTCTCTCTCTCAGTCACACTCTCTCTATCCCTCTCTCTCAGTCAGAGAGGGAGCGTGAGTGACTGAGAGAGAGGGATGGAGAGGGAGCGTGAGTGATTGAGAGAGAGGAATAGAGAGAGAGAGAGAGAGAGAGAGAGAGAGGAGAGAGAGAGAGAGAGAGGAAGTGTGCTGGTTAAAGGGAGAGTTGGGGGTAGAATAGGAATTTGAGGAACAAGAGTACACTTTAATAAAAAAGAAGAGTGAAAATAACTAAATTTAGGGGTTTTTTTGAGAGTTTTAAAACTTCAAAGGTGTTAAGTTACGCACTTCCAATACTACAGGGGGTCTGATTGTAGTTAATCCTTATTAATAATATAATATAGTTACTGTTACAATCGTAAATTGTTATACGCATTTTTTTCTATAACTATAATTATTGCAAGTACATCACTCGTTTAAATAGCTGTTGTAACTGCAACTATAATTATTGTTATACTTGCAACTGTAATTACAACCAAACAATAGAAAAGCATTAATTACAGCCTGTTTTACGAGTGGCAACCCCCTACCAACCCCCTACCAAACACCTACTTTATGCATAATTAATCCACCCTTGCATCAGTGATTTTTGTTTTCCAAGCTACTGCACTGTGATCCTTAAAATGGCATGAGTTTATGATTAATAATCACCAAACTTTTTTTTTTTTCCTTTTTTTTTTCCCTGAAAGCGAGTCTAGATTACAATTCTAGACTACAAGCAAAATGATAATTGATCTTTTGAATTTGAAAGTCAGGTCATTTATTTCATCCAAAAAATTCCTCAGAAAGCGTTGATCTAGATAACGACCGTTAGAGTATTTTACTAGTTTTTTCAAACTGAAACGTTCAGATTCTTTATCCACTGATTAGACTCCTGGCAGGCTTCAGAAGTCACCAGAATTAGGCAACAATCGTCAAGATTAGGAGAAGACCACCCAACCATTAAAAATTGTTGTTGATTAGACTCGACTAATTAACTTGAGACTATTCAAATTACATTCCTTACTTAGAACTGAAGGGCAAGTCAAGATTCCTTGTTTCTAGAATTCAATACCACTTCGATAGCTATTATTAGGTGTTTTACATTTCTTTGTGAAGCTTAAATCATTTAACGGTGTTTGTACACGCTTGGTTATTGCACTCCATCTGTTAAAGACTGACTTGAGTCAACTGCAGCGACTCGGTCCGCTCACTCAAAGTCTTTTTGGGTGGTGGAAATTTGCATACTTTGAATCTTTGTGCTTGCTCCGACAGCACAGCTTCCTTAGGAACAGCCACTGGCCCCCAACTAGCAAATTGTGGCCCCCCAGGCCCCGCTGTTTGCGCTCTTGGTTGGTTGTTTACAAATAGCATTGTAAATTGTTACTAGCATTAATGTATATTAATTTATATCTTTTCAGGTATTATGAAAAATATTATATTTATCAAAAATACAATCAATATTTATAAAAGAGAGAGGAAAAATGTTATGTGCACTTCTTTTTCAACAATTACAATTAATGTAAATGCACAAACATACCTGTTTACAACAATATATTTAAAATTTTAGAAGTACAGCCACAATCAAACAATAAAGAATTTGCAGCAATAGAGTTGCAAATCACCCTACTTGCTAGTTACCAAAAGGAAGGTGTATATAGACGATCTGAATTGTTAATTATATCCTATATTCTTAATAGGAAGTGTTTAAAAAAAAAAAAAAAAAAACATCTGATTTAGACACTTCTTCGTATGACTAAGAGAGCTTATTTTGTACTGTTGTTAAAAAACTGTTCACTTTGTAGCTATCCAGAATACTATCAAAATATATCGAAATGTATGATTTTTTATATACCACCATATTAATACGTGGAGATGATAACTGATAATTCAGATCATCCACATAAACCCTTCCTAATGAGATTTAGAAGCATCTCTATATGTAATTCTCTTTGAATTTATATATAAAAAATTATATATATATTTCTTCTTTTTTTTTTTTTTCAAAACAAAGGTTGTAGCTGTCCCTGTTCCAACAAGCCCTCTAGATAAAAGATGCAATTAGCTTTGAATTCTTGACCTATTACAGTTGCTAAGAGGTTACAGGTTGTAGCATTATGTTAGGGATGGTAATGAACGCGTTTACAGGCCAAATTTTAGTCCTTCCTATTCAAAATTTTATATAATGGGCCAAATTTTAGTCCTTCATATTCAAAAATTTATATAATATGGGCTAAAATTTGGCCCGTGGGTATTTCCATTTCCATCCCTAGTTTTCAAGGGAACCGACAATAAAGTAATGAGATAAACAACAAGAAAGAACGACGGAAGTGAGAAGAAAAAGACTATGGGCTTTTTGTTTATTTAGCTCAACAGAGCATACATCACAGCCCAGCACTTTGAACTCGGACAGTAAACTAGTGAAAAAGAAGGCAGACTTGAAGGCTAAGGATGGGCACGATTGTAAATATCTACAACTTCCGTACTCGGTACAAAAAAGGATCTGATTTTTTTTAAGGTAAAAAAAGATCAAATTTTTTAATTCATAAAAATATATCAAATTTGCCCTTATGTCCCAATTTTGCTCTCCAAATTTTGCTTATCCTTGGAATTAATATTTCAATTAACAAAGATCATGTTGAATTCATGTATATTTGAACTTGAATTTTTGAGTCAATTCACTAGTTCAAAAATAAATGAATTAGCTGAATGGAAAATGGTTTCAAAGAGGAGTACATAGTAAAGGGAACAGAAAGGAAAGAAGAAAAATAGTCCCACATTGGCTAGAGGTTTATTAGGATGTGGGTTTATATAGGATTATTTGTTCCATATCATTGCTTATGTAAAAGAGGAGAAATCTTGAGCACCACGGATGGTGCTACGCACCGCCCGCACGCGTGTGCGAGGGCGAATGGGCGTTTAGGGCGCTTTAGTGGCGCACTTGGCACTCGTCTGTTAATCGTTGCCGTTAAACGGTCACAATTGTTAACAGCCAACCGTTGTGACCGTTTACCTAGTAGCCTATAAATAGGCCTCTGTCCAGACCTTTCTAAAGATAGAGAATTTTCTTTTATTCCTCCTTCTTCTGCAAACAGAAACTTGGTCATCTTTTTGACAGGAAGTTTCTGTTTTTAGAAGAATAGTTCTAACACAAATCAGTCCTACACCATACAAAGAGTGTTTTTTATCAGATTCGCTAGAGCAACGGGATTGCAGCTTCCTTCCTGTTGCAGACCGGTCGTTGTATCCTGGGAGACCGATGCCCACTGTAATCCAAAAGCAAACGGTGGAGGGCGAATCGGGTTTAAGAAAATAGTGTCCAACACTAGTCTCGATCATCTTCCTGTCCTCATCAATTTTGCATACGTTCATCTTTCTGAATAAAGGTTTTTCTTAATCCAGTAATTCCTTTATTTTGTCTTTTTTTTTAGGATAATAAACTAGTTAAAGAATAACAGTTTAATAGTTTTCTGAAAATAACAATAGGTAATAAAGATTTATATGTTTATATATATATTTCTAATTCAAATCTGGAAAATATAAACTGCTATTACACATATCAATTCGTAATTCCTCTTTAATATTCTCACTGAAACCTGTGCATAATAACAGAATTAATTCTGTGCATAATAACAGTAGTAATTCTGTGCATAATAAAAATAGTAATTCTGTTAACTATTCTGTCTATAAGAAACACTGAAGTCTTTTAATATAAAACAATACTGAAATAACCAACAATCTTAAAACCAATTAAATTTGTTATAGATTAGAATACTGTTGTGCAATTAATTAGAACTCTGTCATAATAGTATTCAATCACTTATTATTTAATATCTAAATCTAGTTGCTTCTGGAAAAAGATAATTACTTTCTGTGTAGAGAATAGATAGATTTATTGAAGAGATTTTATATGATATTGTGATCTAAAGTAAGAATTGATTTTCAATTTTTATTAGAAAGATTAAAATTTGTTACAAATATTAAGATAGATAAAATTTTATATCTATAGATGGCCACTGCATTTGATATGTCCACTGTGGTAACTCCTATCATAGTTACTCCAACTGTGCCTTCAAACTAGTATGAGAAACCAGAGAAGTTTAGTGGCTCAAATTTTAAGAGATGGCAACAGAAAATGTTGTTCATCTCACTATACTAAATCTGGTCAAGTACTTGAAGGAGACTTGCCGACTCTTATTGAAGATGATCAACAGTCAGTGAAGGCGGTTGATGCATGAAAACATGCTGACTTCTTGAGTAAGAATTATATCCTCAATGGATTGGATAATATACTATATAATGTATATACTTCAATTGCTACTGCTAAGGAACTTTGGGAGTCCTTAAACAAGAAATATAATACAGAAGATGCCGGCTCTAAGAAATATATAGTCGGTAAGTTTCTGAATTATAAAATGGTTTATTCTAAAAATGTAATCAACCAAGTACAAAATCTTCAAGTGATCATTCATGAAATTCATACTGAAGGTATGACTATTAGTGAATCATTTCAAGTGGCTACAATTATTGAAAAATTGCCACCATCTTGGAAAGAATTCAGATATTACCTAAAATATAAACGAAAAGAAATGATACTTGAAGATTTGATTGTACGTTTGAGAATTGAAGAAAATAACCGTCTTTTTGAAAATAAAATTGGAAATCCATACTGTTGGCAGTGAAAATTTCTAAGTTAAAAGGATTTTCCACAACAGAACGCGGAGCTAATTCAATAGCCCCGCGTTTGGTTACATTAACCCTGCGTTTGAATAAAACGCGGAGATGTTTAATAGCTCCGCGTTGATTCCGCAGTCTGGCTTGTATTAGCCTCGCGTTTGATTATAAACGCGGAGATGATCAATAGCTCTGCGTTAGCTCCGCGTTTTGGTTATTTAGCGTCGCGTTTTGATGCAATTAAAGCTCCGCGTAAGCAGATAACCAGAATCTCAAATTGATTGAGATTATGATTCTGGGCTTATCCAAATACCCGAATCAAGTCTAATCAGAATTCCATCAAAACTAAGATATTTGATTGGAATCCTTGATGAATGCGAGTTCTATTTAGATAGAAACTCTTGCATTAACCTGGGGCTATAAATACCTTCTTGGTGAAACCCTAAGGGGCTCTTTTGGATCTTTTGGAAGTTTTGGTAAAATTCAAGTACGCGCGAGAGCCTTGAACTAATCAAAACCAGAGATCAGAGTTCTTCTTCTTTTCGGCATCGGAAGCCTCCTATCGATCCTTTGGCAATTCAAGTACGCGAGAGAGCCTTGAAGCCTTTGCTGATCATCTTCTGAAATCTTAGAGAATTCAAGTTACGCACAAAGCCTTGAGTTCGTGAAGATCAGAGAAAACTACCGTCTTCTTTCTGGAGTTCTTGAGAAGTTCGAGTTACGCGAGAGAGCCTTGAACAAATCAAAGCCAGAGAAGATCGTCTATATTCGGCCGATATCTTTAAAAGAGAAGATTTCAACGTACCGATCGTCCAAAGGAACTGCTTGACAGATCCCATCGCCATAAATCCCACAACTATTGTAAAAGAGAGAGATTGAACTATAAAATCCTCTCGTTTGTTCTTTTTTATATCTTGTTCACTTTCATTGTAATTTAAGTTAATTCAATGGGAGGAAGCGAAGCAACTTTTGCGACGAACAAACTGACGACCACAGTGAGAGCCATCTCTTTCACTGATGAAGAGATTGTGGCGCAATCGGACGTTGACTTGATCGGATCCGAAGTAGACACGCTGGTCGTTGAAATCGACCAGCAGAAGTACGAGGAGTTCCTCTCCTCCGGATCAGGTGACTTGGATGAGACACGGCACTATCGCCGTATGTACTCCAATGCCCGAGTGACGGGTAGAAAGGTATCCACCGAGAGACGAGGATCCTTGGAGACTACGGTTATAACGCCGGAGTCCACACAAGAAATCCTAACCGAGGAAGAGCTTCCGATTGCCGAAGAAGACGTGGGAACTGGACTAACCAGGACCCAACTCCGGAACAGGAACCGGAGAGCGAGGCGTAGAGCCCTCAAAGCCCGCCTTGGACGCGGAGCTAACTCTAGAGGATGCGAGGCTATGGTCCTTCGCAAATTGGCTCGCGCTACCCGCGAGACCAATCTCTACCGCGTTAAACGCGAAGATACAACTTGCCTTAAAAGCAAGGAAAAGCCAGCGTGTGATTTTCCACGCGAGGCTGGTAATACTGGCGAGTTACGCAAAATTCCTGACACTCGCGAGTTACGCGAGTATAAAAATTATTATTCAAAGCCAGCGTGTGATTCTCCACGCGAGGCTATTACTGTGCCTAGCGAGAGACGCAAAGCCAGTAAGGGTTGCGCTAGTCGCAGAATACCCAACACTCGCGAGTTACGCGAGTATAAAAACTATTCAAAGCCAGCGTGTGATTCTCCACGCGGGGCTATTACTGTGCCTAGCGAGAGACGCGAAGCCAGTGATACTTGCAATAAACGCAAGACTTCTGACACCCGCAAGGAACGGGAAGATGATTGGCAGATAGTTGTCAGTCGTAAAAACCGCGCTAAGCGCGAAGCTATGATCTGCGTTAATCGCAAAGATAAGCCAGCGTACAAGAACTTCCCTTCACGCGGGGCTATTATTCCAGAAGCTCAACTTCCAAGAACACACCAAGCCAGCGAGAAACGCGAGGCTAGTGTGGATAAGCGCGGAGCTATTCTTCAGGTCCGCAATGTGAAACGCGAGGCTATTCCTAAACCACGCGAGGATCAGTCCGACCCCAGAGCCAGGGTTGATCAATCAAAGAAGCTTCAGTGGATTCCTAAACACTCTTAAGAGTTGAATGGACCTCTTGATTTCATGTCTAGAGGCACTGACCTCAGGGAGCATCTTCATAAGAAGAGAGGCATAGACCAACTTCAAGTTGAACATAGTTGCCATTGCCAGCAACTCATGACGACAGTATCAGCCGTGATGAATAACTGTGGCTGCAGCAAGAACAGGATATCTGTGTTCAACCGATTAAATGAGTCTAACCAGAATCCTGCTAAGAAGACAAGAACCACTCCCCTGAAACAAGGGAGAGCCGTAACTTCCAACATGGTAGGAAAAGGGAAGAAAATTGCAGAGACGGATGATGATTCAGAATCGAGCGATGATGAACTTCATCGTATTACTCGACTAAGATCAGGAGCCGTTCCGCCCCGAAATTATAAAAAGCTCGCAGGGGGTTCTTACGACGAGGACAGCGATAATTCCGCTATAGCCTCGCCTCCATCCTCTACATCATCTCGACTGCAGAAGTCAGCATCGCACATGGCAGATAAATCTGGTGATATCAATCAGAGATTTGAGGCTCAAGAAAGAATGATTCGATAGCAACAGAAAACGATTGAAGACCTTAAGATGCTACTTTTAAAAGTTGTTGAAGATAATGCTAAACAGGACAAGAAGACTCCAAATGAAGAAGAACAGGAGGAGAAAGCCCACTCGATGCATGAGGAAGAAGATAGATTTTCTTTCCATGATCTGCATGAAGAAAAGCTTGAAAAGTTACAGAATCAACTCGAAGCCTTGATGCGTAAAAAAGAGTTGAAGGAGTCAGGAGTCTCTAGACCATATCCAGCAGAATGGGATGTGGTACCCTATCCTCCAAAGTATAAGCCGCTCAAGTTGGAGCCCTATGACGGGAAGGGATCGCCCAGTCAGCACATCTATTATTTCTTGTCCCAAGCAGGACACTTAATGGGTAATGATCCTATCATGACCAAAGTATTTGCAAGTACTTTGTGAGGGCCTGCCTTTACTTGGTTCATGCAGCTGCCCCCAGGTACTATTAATACCTGGTTAGATGTTGAGAAATCATTTCTCTCACGTTTCTTCGAGGATGACACCGAGATAACGGTTCATTCCCTCCTTGCAACTAGGCAAGGGGAACAAGAAGCGGTTAAAGATTTCATAGAAAGGTTCCGGGAGAAGTCCGTACATTGTAAACACGGAATGATCCAGGAAACTCTAGTCGAGACATGTCGACACAACCTTAAGACCAATGTGCTCCTCAAAATGGGGGCCGTAGAATCTAAGACGTGGAGGGACCTGCTCAAACAAGGAGAGCAAGCTGAAGACTTGATTCGCCGAGTTGAAGAGTCCCGTGGGCCAAGAAGTGCTGGGGGTAGTAAATCATATACCCAAAACAACATCAACAAGAATAAAGGGAAAGCAGTAATGTCATCAGAAATTGCTCCTCAGAAAACCAGTCCTCTGCCAGAGCCGAAATCTCAAGGTCAACGAGGGTCAAGGCAAATTAGACCGCAGCAAGAAAGAAATTACACTTTCAAAACTGAACAGACACCAGTCCTCTTTCACCTGCTCTAAAAGAAGGGAATGCTAAAACTTCCGGAGAATAAGAAGCCAGAAGATGCCGGTAAGACTAAAGATCCAAATTACTGTCTTTATCACCGGAATGTTGGGCACCCTACCAGGGATTGTTTTCCCCTTAAGAACAGAATCCAAGCACTAATAGAGGCTGGAGTTTTGACGCTTAAGGAAGAGCAGAAGAAAGTCACTGCCAATATGGCAACCATAGTGGTTGGAACCCACGAGTTCCCCGCAGGAGTAACCCCAATCCCAAAGGGTGAGGCAGTTACAAAGAATCTTGATCCTTACAACAAAGCTCAAGAAGGACTTGTCCCCATAACAACCCAAAGAGGGGAAGTTATGTGGGTTCATCCTGATTTGCTGGAAGATGAACAATGGACTACTTCAAGAGGTCCAGAGAAGAAGCGGGCTGTCAATGCCATCTCTGCAGATATAAAGGAAGAATATATAGTTTCAGGCGCCTTCACAAGTTCTGAAGAAGAACCCGAAACTATGGCCACCCATCAAGATGGGGCAGGCCCTTCCAGTACTCGATCTGGAAAGACATATCTTAAGGACTACACTAGAGTGGATCCAAAAGATATCTATGCAGAACTTGCAAAGCCTGCGAAGCAGAAAAGACTTCGTTTCCAGAAGAATTCTACCAGAGATGAAGGAGCCAAAGAAACTCCCTTCGAATTTGACATAATCGCGCAGTTGGCTAATATCCCAGCGCGAGTGACGCTTTACGAATTGTTGAGATTATCAAAATCAACACGTGAAGCTCTAAGAGAGGCCTTGGCAGACTCTGAGTCGTTCCTAGCTCAGATTGTCGAGCCGGCCATCGAAGAGCGGGACTCTTGCCCCCATTGTCATCAAGTGAGGAGGCAGGTCCCACAAATTATCTTCTCTCCAGAAGACATGCAGGTGAGGAATATAAAGCATAATAGGCCTTTATATTTCACTGGATATGTCGGGTCCACAAAAGTGGACCGAATTCAGATTGATCCAGGTTCTGCACTCAGCGTCGTGCCCAGTAGATTGATGCAGCTGTTGGGGATTTCCCTTCATCGCTTGACACCTACACACACTACCATCTATGGATTCAACGCTAATAATAGCCATCCTCTTGGTAAGATCCGATTGCGGTGTCAAATTGGAGACTTGAAAACGGAGGTTACATGCTACGTAATTGATGCTGATACCTCCTACAATATTTTATTGGGGCGACCTTAGATTCACTCTCATATGATAGTTCCGTCGACTCTTCACCAGTGCATGAAATATTGCGATGAGGAAGGAGAGGTCCGGACACTAATTGCTGACAAGCAGCCATTCAAAGGGTTGGAAAATTACTTCACAGATGCTGCACTCTACAAGCCAGCACATGAAGCCTCCAATGACAGTCTTAGCAAGTCTCCAAAACCCGACGACAGTGGCAATGAAGCCGACACTGAGTACGAGCTCCTTGGAGAAGATTACGGGGGTGATTACGAAATCAACCCTCACCTAGATCTTAGCTTAGGTCTTGATAACATAGTAGATGTAATAGAAAGTGAATGGGTTATTAATGAAAATGTAAAGTTAGTCTACGAGCATGCTGTAGCTACTGAGTCTGAGCCCTCTTGTACCTCCACCGAAGCGGATGGCCTGACCGAACTTGAAGTTCTGGTGGCATACCATTTGCCCCTCAGGTCTTCCCTCCTCTCTCAATTAAAAATTACCGAGGATCAAGGGCACTTCTTTGAAGTGCCTACCTGACAGAAGTCCCAAAGGCCGATCATGTTCGGCAAAGTGGCCACGTCGCCTCGACAGAGGCAAAGTAGTGAAAGTGATGAACAAACATCACCTCAATTTCACTTATATGAGCAAAGGTCCTGACAGATGATGGAGAAAATGGGATATAATTTTACCCAGAAGCCGGGATTAAACTTCGGAAAAGGGCGGCGGAATCTCATACCCTCGTTTAGACCGAGAGGAAAGAGCCCTGATTATTATCAGAAGACCCGCAGGGGGTTGGGTTATATATCTACCCCACCTTCTTCACCATTAAAAGATGAAGAGAGTTCTTCGGCCAAAGAAGAAACATCTTCACCCGATCATGATTCGGATATAAGTACCGGTGCTTGGTTTCAATCTATGACAGCCAATATGGTTTCATCCGCACCAGAAAGCGACGAAGAACCAATTGACGTTCAAGATGATGCTTGGGCTAAGCATATGGACACTCTCTAGGATGTCCGCTTTGAACAGCGTGACCCGCCCACAGAAGACAAATTAATACAGGTTAACATGGGAACGGAAGAAAATCCGAAACCCATTTTCATAAGCGACACACTAACTCCTTTAGAAAAGGAGGAACTTATATCTCTTATCAAAGAATATATAGATGTGTTCGCATGGAGTTATGAAGATATGCCTGGGCTTGACCCTCAAATTGCCACACACCGGTTAAATATAAAAGAAGATGTCAAACCTGTTAAACAGCAACAGAGGCGTTTACGACCGGAATTGATGGAGGCAATAGTTGCTGAGGTCAACAAGCTTATACAATCCGGTTTCATCCGTGAAGAACAACACCCAGACTGGGTGGCAAACATAGTGCCAGTTCGCAAAAAGAATGGCAAAATCCGGATATGTATTGACTTTCGAGATCTGAACACTGCATGTCCCAAGGATGAATTTCCACTCCCCATCACCGACGTGATGATCGATAATACTTGCGGTTATGAGAGGATGTCCTTTATGGATGGCTTCTCAGGTTATAACCAAATCAAGATGCACCCGGATGATGAAAAGCATACAACTTTCAGAACGCCACAGGGGGTATACTGCTATACGGTGATGCCATTCGGATTAAAGAATGCAGGTGCCACTTACCAACGCGCAATGAGCGCCATATTTAAAGAACACCTACGCAGAACAGTAGAGTGCTATGTGGATGACTTAGCAGTTAAAAGCAAAGACAAAGAAGATCATCTTCACGATTTAAGAGTGGTCTTCGATCTTATGAGGAAACATCATTTGAAGATGAATCCCACTAAGTCATTCATGGGGGTATCCAGCGGGAAGTTTCTAGGGTTCGTAATAACTTCAAAAGGAATTTTCCTCGACCCTGAAAAAGTAAAAGCAATTAGCGAAATGCCGCCTCCCCGCAATCTTAAGGAATTAAGGGGATTATAAGGAAAACTCGCTTATATTCGGCGCTTCATATCCAACTTATCTGGACGATGCCAACCATTCTCCAAACTTATGAAAAAGGGAGTGCTTTCATATGGGATGAGGCATGTCAGCAAGCATTTGATGACCTCAAGGAGTACCTTACTAAGCCTCCTGTACTAATGGCACCAACCCTTGGGCAGCCCTTCCTTATATATGTAAGGGCCATGGATAATGCTTTAGGAGCACTACTTGCTCAATATAATGAGCACGGCCATGAACATGCCCTCTACTATTTAAGTAGAACAATGATTGGGGCAGAACAGCGGTATACCCCGATTGAAAAAGAATGTTTAGCCCTAGTGTTTGCTGTTCAGAAAATGCGACACTACCTTTCGGGGCAAACAATTCATATCATATCACGGATTAATCCCCTGAAGATTCTGATGACAAAGCCGGGATCCTTGAATGGCCGATTGGCAAAGTGGGCGCTCTTACTGTCGCCCTATGACATACATTTTGTCCCTCAAAAGGCCATGAAGGGGCAGGCAATCGCTGATTTCCTTGCAGACCATCCAATTTGGTCCAAATTAAAGCAGACATCAGAAGTCAACACAGTTACCGGAGAACAACCTTGGCAAATGTTCTTTGATGGTGCCGCGAGACGATCTGCTGCTGGAGTGGGGGTTGTGCTAATATCCCCACATAAACATATATTGCCTAACGGTTACTCATTAACAGAACCGTGCACTAATAATGTAGCAGAGTACAATGCGCTCATTATCGGCTTAAAAATAGCCCTCCAACTGGGGGTGAACCATCTAGAGGCATATGGAGATTCTAAGCTCATTGTCAATCAGATGACAGGCGAGTATGAAGTCAAACATGAAGCTCTCATCCCCTATCATCAGCTAGCTATTGAGCTAGCAGGATATTTTGAACAATTCTATATATATCATGTATCTCGAAACGAGAACATTTATGCAGATGCTCTTGCCGCATTAGCAGCAACGCTGGCAATCCCGCCAGGTGAAGCTAAAAGCATCGCCATTGGTAGCAGAGAACTCCTCCACCCAGATGTGGTATCTCAAACCGAAGAGGTATGCCAGATTGGCTTAAACTTAGAGCCCCGTGATTGGCGATTTCCGTTTGTGGATTATACTTTGCATGGGATATTACCAGAAGATCCTAAGGAAGCCACCTCAATAAAGAGGAAGGCCCAAAGATTTTATTATGACCATAAACTTCAGACTTTGTATAGAAAGTCAAGAGATGGTCTATTGCTACGCTGCATATCGAAAGCAGAAGCAGAACAAGTGCTGAAAGAGACACATGATGGAATATGTGGAGCTCATCAGCCCGGTCCCAAACTGGGAGACCGTGTAAGAAGGCTGGGGTACTACTGGCCGAACATGGTTACGGAAGCAATGGCATACGCTAAACGATGTCATGCATGCCAAATACATGCCAATTTTATTCATCAACCCCAAGAATACTTGCACAATACCGTCGCAAGCTGGCCATTTGAAGCCTGTGGAATGGACATGGTGGGGCCAATAACTCCCCCGTCATCCAGAGGACATCAGTTTATTCTTGCAATAACCGATTATTTTTCAAAATGGGCCGAAGCCGTGCCCATGAAAGAGGTGAAGACGACAGATGTGATCAAGTTCGTCAAGCATCATGTTGTTTACCGATTTGGCGTCCCCCGACGGATTATTCATGATAATGGTCCGCAATTCATCAGTCAGGGATTCTCCAGATTCTGCAATAAATTCAGAATCAAAGATATCGCTTCTACACCATATAACCCTGCGGCTAATGGGTTGGCCGAAGCTTTCAACAAGACGATCATCAAACTCCTTCGAAAGTTCGTCTCCTCCAATAAACGAGATTGGGATGAAAAGTTGGGAGAATGTTTGTGGGCTTATCGCACCACCGTTCGCACCCCGACTAAATCTACCCCGTTTTCTTTGGTTTATGGAAGTGAGGCTGTTCTGCCTCTTGAAATCCAGATACCATCATTAAGAGTGGCTTTAGCCACAAAGATGACGACAGAAGAACGCCATCAGCAAAGATTGCAAGAACTAGAGGCGTTAGATGAAAAATGTCTCAGGGCTCAACAACAAATTGAGTTGTATCAAGCCCGAATATCTCAAACGTTCAATAAGAACGTTAAACCAAGGACCTTTAAACAAGGAGACTTGGTTCTGGCTGTTAAAAGGCCAATGGTGCTAACCCACAAGACTAAGGGTAAGTTTGAACCCAAGTGGGAAGGACCGTTCATTGTGGAGACAGTCTACTCCAGTGGAGCTTATCGCTTAATGAATCAAGACGGCGATAGGATGATGATGCCGATCAATGACAAATTTCTGAAGAAATACTATTCATAGTACCCCTGGAGATACACATCTTCTCTTTTTCTTAGGCATGCGCATTGTGCGCCTCTGACCTAAAACCTGGTGCGTTTGGTTCTCAAGTTTGAACCACCTCCAGTCTTTTCTTAGGCATGCGCATTGTGCGCCTCTGACCTAAAACCTGGTGCGTTTGGTTCTCAAGTTTGAACCACCTCCAGTCTTTTCTTAGGCATGCGCATTGTGCGCCTCTGACCTAAAACATGGTGCGTTTGGTTCTCAAGTTTGAACCACCTCCAGTCTTTTCTTAGGCATGCGCATTGTGCGCCTCTGACCTAAAACCTGGTGCGTTTGGTTCTCAAGTTTGAACCACCTCCAGTCTTTTCTTAGGCATGCGCATTGTGCGCCTCTGACCTAAAAAACCTGGTGCGTTTGGTTCTCAAGTTTGAACCACCTCCAGTCTTTTCTTAGGCATGCGCATTGTGCGCCTCTGACCTAAAACCTGGTGCGTTTGGTTCTCAAGTTTGAACCACCTCCAGTCTTTTCTTAGGCATGCGCATTGGCGCCTCTGACCTAAACCTGGTGTGTTTGGAGTACCCAGTTCGAGTTACGCGAGAGAGCCTTAAACCACCTCCAGTTTGGTTCTCAAGTTTGAACCACCATCAGTCTTTTCTTGGGCATGCGCATTGAGCGCCTCTGACCCAAACCTGGTGTGCTTAGTTCTCAAGTTTGAACAGCCCCCAGTCTTCTTTTAGGCATGTGTAATTAAGCGCCTCTGACCTAAAAAGTATGAATCGCCCAACGCCAACTAGGCAATGGGAAGAAAACGAGTTTCTCGCCAACCCATCATACTGGGGTAAAAGTATGAATTGCCCAACGCCAACTAGACAATGGGAAGAGAACGAGTTTCTCGCCAACCCATCATACTGGGGTAAAAGTATGAATTGCCCAACGCTTCTATAGCAATGGGAAGAGAACAAGTTTCTCGCCAACCCATCATCCTGGGGTAAAAGTATGAATTGCCCAACGCCAACTAGGAAAGGGGAAGAGAACAAGTTTCTCGCCAACCCATCATGCTGGGGTAAAAGTATGAATTGCCCAATGCCAACTAGGCAATGGGAAGAGAACAAGTTTCTCGCCAACCCATCATACTGGGGTAAAAGTATGAATTGCCCAACGCCAACTAGGCAATGGGAAGAGAACGAGTTTCTCGCCAACCCATCATACTGGGGTAAAAGTATGAATTGCCCAACGCTTCTATAGCAATGGGAAGAGAACAAGTTTCTCGCCAACCCATCATACTGGGGTAAAAGTATGAATTGCCCAATGCCAACTAGGCAATGGGAAGAGAACTAGTTTCTCGCCAACCCATCATGCTGGGGTAAAAGTATGAATTGCCCAACGCCAACTAGGCAATGGGAAGAGAACTAGTTTCGCGCCAACCCATCATACTGGGGTAAAAGTATGAATTGCCCAACGCCAACTAGGCAATGGGAAGAGAACTAGTTTCTCGCCAACCCATCATGCTGGGGTAAAAGTATGAATTGCCCAATGCCAACTAGGCAATGGGAAGAGAACTAGTTTCTCGCCAACCTATCATACTGGGGGTAAGAGTATGAAATTAACTACCCGATGCTGATTAAAGGCAAAGGGGAGAGGAAGTGAATTCCTCGACAACTCACCATGTTGAGGGGAATAACAAGGCTAGCCCAACTCAAACGGTAGTTGGTAAAGGCTAATCAAATCCGTTAATAGCTGGGGGTTTGCTAAAAATCCCATATTAAACGTTAATTGTTATTTCGGTTCAAGAAATTGAGCATAAAACGGTACCGAGATAAATCATTTTGACGACAGGTTATGTGTTGGGCAAGCAAATCTGTTTTGAAGCCGGCAAATAAAAGAGTCAAAAGAATCATCTTTACTAAAAAGGTGAAGATACAAAAAGAATTTCAAAGAAACATAGTAAAGTTATCTCTCTCCTGTTTACGAAGTTCTTATTACAAGGAAGATAAAAGTGTAAAGAGAGATGAAACTATTGGCCTCCCAGAAGTCTCAATTGGTTTATTGTCTCGTCCAAATTTCTACGATGAGAAGCCTCCACGGTTTGCTGAGCTTGCCTACGTAACTCATCATCACTTATTGAAAGTTGTTGCTGACGAGATTCTTCTATGGCACGATTCCTGGCTGTCTCTTCCTGCTGAATCTGCTCCTGCTGGACAAGCAACATCTCCCGTTTCTTGACAGATTCTCCTAATCGGAGTTCATTTTCTATCAAAGTGGCCCGAGCTCTCGCAATCGTCTCCTGGGCTTTAGAGATGGCCGCCTGATTTTTCTCAATTCCGAAGTTTACCCTTTGCAGGTCGCCAATAACGGATTCCCGACTGGCCTGGAGCTCTGTCAGCTCCTGAGACCATCTCTCCTCCTGCTGCCTTAAAATATTTCTTCGAGATAAGGATTCTGCTCGAAGCCGCGCCAGCTCTATCTCAGTGATCGCCTCCACATCCGCCTGACGGAGTGTGTGTAGCGTGGTCACCTGCTCTTCTAAAGCTGCAAGGCGGGCCCGGTATGGAGCTGCTCGATCTTGCCCACCGAATTCTTCGATATTTCCTAAATAGCGGAGTAACAGTGGACGTGCGAAGTTGAAGAAATCATGGACAGTAAGAACCATCTCGACACATCTCCTTAACAAATGCATAAAATCCTCGACAGTAAAGCCGAAAAGTCTTTCAAGAGGATTTGCAGTGTCGGTAGGCAAAGTAGGCAATGCTAAAAGAGGTGTCGTGAGCAAGGGAGCAGTAGTGGCTGGGATTGGAGAAGAAGAAGCCCGTCCCTGCATTAAATTCATGATCTGAGGGACCAGCAGAGCCAGTGCAGATCTGGAAGAACTGGAGACCCCAGACGAAGTACCGTCGGTACAGATCACTTGAGTACCTCCACCAACAGGAAGAGAAGATGGGACCACTTCGCCTGAAACTCCTTCGGTGGGAGAAGCATCTTCGAACGAGAATTTCAAATTATTCTCCTCCCCTGCTGGAAGGCTTGGAGTCGGAAGAGTTGCAGGTATCTCAGCAGCCACGACAACAGACGACGTTAAAATCGCTGACTGAGAAGGCACTCCAACGACCGTGGGAAATGTCTCAGAAGAGCAAACGGGTGTTGGAGATGGCATGCTAGGAGAAGGTGTAGCCTCATTAGCAGCAGCTGCGATAATGACTTCTGTTCTCTCATCGCTCCCCAGTTCGTCAATTGGGGGAATTAAGGAGGAAACAGATGCAGGAGCCGGTGTGGAATAATCAGCCGCAAACTCACTAGCAAAGCTACCCACACCACCAACAGAGCCAGAATGGTCCATTCTATCGTCAGACTCTACTTGGGTAGTCGAGTGCATTGGCGAAAGAAGTTGATCACCTACATTTCAGAAGACCAGAAAAGCAGTGTTACGTTAAAATAATAATGGGCAAAAGATAAAATGCTAAAGGCCATACCAAGCGATACAAGTCCAGTTGTCGGACTTGAAGGGGGAGCCATTGTTGTTTCCAGCAGTGTACCCGTCTCGCTACTCGTTAGTTGCGCCCCAGGTTCTGCTACAGGCTCAACGGCCGAAGGAGCTGAAATCTCAGCAACACTTGGAGCTTTGGCAGGTTCATCCTCCCTTGCCAACGCTAGGGGTACAGCTGAAGCCAACAAGTCGGAAGCAAGTTTGATAGCCACTTCTTGGGGGACTATCAAAGTTTCCTGTGTCAGTTTTTGCTTCTTACCCGGCCTTTTCTTTAAAGTACCGCGGCGTTTGAGAGTTGGACTCAGGGAACGACTGACAACAGGCTGAGGAACTCCACCAGCACCAGCATTGTCATCATCATCACCGGCATCATCGTCTGATTCACTGATATCCGAAGGCTCAGCCGCAGCGCCAAGGAATTCTTCCATTCCTTTTATCCTTACCCTAGAAGCACCCTGACGGCTAATATGGAGGGCTTCAATCTCTTTGCAACAACTGCGATTGAGAGAGAAGCCGGGCACGTCAGCATTCGCAATGTTGAACCAATTGCAGAAGCTGAGGGTCATGGCCAATTCTGGCACCTTCTGGGGCAAGGAGAATTCAGCTTCGGTCCCGCCCGCTGCAAAATGGAACCAGCCACGAGCACCTTCGTATAAATTCCCCTCGTAAGCAAGATCTTTATTTGGATTGCCCACATAAAGTTGAGAATATCCAAACTGGCGAGCAAAGCGACTCGGAGTATATGACTCAATCTGACACCTGAGATCTTGACGATACACCAAGTGTCCGGGACGGATGTTGAGAAGCCACCAGAACGCTCCTGCAGATAAAGTAGTGAACTTATCTGCTCCCATGGCATCCTTTAGCCTCGTCCCATATCCTCCACCGGGAAAGTCAGGAAAACACCGGAAGATCTCGTAATTCTGAAAGCTACGAAGAGTCTTCCGAATCTGGGACATATAATTCTGCCTCCATGAAGAACGTTCATACAGTTCTACAAGGAAGCACTTTTCGCCCGAACGACGCTCTGGCGCACTCATTAAAGAGGGACAGTGCAAGACAAGCCACGCCATCAAATAGGTGTAGGGCATCTCCACCCTAGGGTTTGGAGTTTTCGGTTGGGCAGTCTCTTTCGACTTGCCCTTTCCTTTCCCCTTGACCTTAATAGTGGGGAGGAAATCACGACAGAATACCCTCAATCCATACTGCAAATTGCATACCATAGCGGGAAGGAGTCCAAGGGGTCGGCCGTATGCAAGAAGAACCGCTGGATATACCACGGTCACTGCAATCGCTTCCTTGGGCAATGACGGCACGACGCATCTTTTGAGCCACAGCATCAGAAACCCGGCAATGAGACCTCTGTTGGAGATCGAAAACTGGGCTTGATAGTGATAGCTCTTAAATGAAGTACCGGGACCGTATCCATTCTCATTGGATTCAGTGGTATAATATAACAGATGGCGGCCCTTAGCAATACGGTGATCAATCTCTGAGCCGTAGATGGGTGGATGACCATGGATAGTGGCCGAGCTATCCTTAGAATTCAGGTTGGCAAAAAGGTATTCGGCCCACTTCTTGTGGCCAATACCATGATTACGTGCACCTGTCAGGTCAGCGCAAATATGATAATGGCACATCATCTCCCAGTATGTGGCATGGATGCGCTCATCCCTAGCCAGTAGCATGTTCAACTCATCGGTGGTAGGGATATACTCCTCGTAAGGGACTTCGCCCATCGAGAGCCCAGAAACCTCAAACATCTCGTGGAGAGCGAACCCTAGCTCACCCACTGGAGTAAAGAAAGTACAAGTTTCAGGGTTATACATCTCCAAAAGGCAGTAAAAGTGATAAGCACTCTGGGGAAACCCGAATTGGACATTCCTGATGGCTTTATACAAGCCAATATCCTTTAAAATGGGCTCGTGAGAATCCAGCATATACTGAATAAGGCGTGCCCACCACATATTGTTAGAAGAATGAACCCAGCCAGGCATCCTGAAGTCGCTAGCCGGGTACTGACCATCCTTCGCCAAGAACTCACTTAAGAAAGTTCGGGCACGAGATGGGACTTCTCCCACTGGAAGCTCCTTGCCAAATCGGCCTGGAAGCAAGCCAGTAATGCATCTTGGGGAACCATCTTGATAAACCCCTTTGGCGCCAAATTTGCCTGTTGGGACGCCATCTTGCTCCTGAGTCAGTCCCCACTTTAATTCTCGAGGCATCGCTAGCCTCTGAAGATAGACCAGAGGATAGCTACGATCCATTCTAGGCAGAAACATCAGCATTTCGCCTGAGTTATATAACCAAACATGCTCATCTTCAGAAAGGATCTTATCTGAGTGGTCCATCTGGTCTCCAAAGAGGAAGGCGGGTTTCTCCATCGCCTTTCTGTTCACATCTTCAAAAGCTGCGTCGGTTATGATTTCTCGCGCAGTAGTAGGGTGGTACTTGATCAGCTTCTCCTTGCGTTCCTTCGGGTCTGGTTTATATGAGGGCAGAATGGTAGTGAAACGGAATTGGCCGGAGGGATCAGAACCCCCAGCAAAGCCGAAGTAGTTCTTGTGGGGAAGAGATTCCATCGAATACCCTACTGCAAAAAGAAAGCAGAGTGAGAGAAGTTTCTATAAGACAGAAAAAATTCTCTAAGTATGGACGCGCGAAGCTAAAAATTAGAACGCGCGAGCTAAGAATAGCGCCGCGCGACGCTAAAAATTAGACCGCGCAGAACTTAAAAGAGCCTCGCGTTTTCAGCGCGATTGCTACTTAAAATAGCCTCGCGTTTTCAGCGCGACTGCTACTTAAAAGAGCCTCGCGTTTTCAGCGCGACTGCTACTTAAAAGAGCCTCGCGTTTTCAGCGCGACTGCTACTTAAAAGAGCCTCGCGTTTTCAGCGCGACTGCTACTTAAAAGAGCCTCAAGTTTTCAGCGCGACTGCTACTTAAAAGAGCCTCGCGTTTTCAGCGCGACCGCTACTTAAAAGAGCCTCGCGTTTTCAGCGCGACTGCTACTTAAAATAGCCTCGCGTTTTCAGCGCGACTGCTACTTAAAATAGCCTCGCGCTTTAAACGCGAGGATGACGCGATAACTTCGCGTAAGAAGGCAGTCAGAGACTTTTCTTCTTCTCCAAGCCTTACGGCAGGAGTACGGCGATCTCGCCGGTAAAGGAGTTGATTGATCAGTTAAAATTAAGCCAAATCACTCTAGAAATGTTTTAAAGAGTCTCGATGGAGAGATTCTTACCCCCGATAGGCGAAATGTGGGCTGGCGCGTCGCTGCCTTGGCCGCCGCCACCACTGCTTGCGCCAGTCGCCGAAGATGGAGCCGCTCGAGAAGTAGCACGAGTTTTGGGAGCCATTGCTGAGAAAAATCGACTGAAAATTTGGAGAAACTCGGTCGGAAGAAGATTGGGTCGTCTGAACTCTGATCGCCTGAATCTCTAAGTTTCTGGAAAATTCTCAAATAGAGTGAGAAGGATAAGAAATAGAGATTTCTTTTAAATCGAAGGAACAGCCTCTTGGAATTCGGCGCGAGTTTCGGAGAAAGTGACTGGTCAGTTACTCTCTAAAACGCGAAGCTATTAGCCTCGCGCGACTAAGAAAAAGCGAAGTTGATTAACTCCGCGCAACTATACAAAACGCGAGGATAGCCTGTGCCTTAGCTTCGCGTTTTCATGGAAAAACTTAGATTTTCTGATGAGTGCAATTAAGCGCTTCCGTCTAAGTTAAAGCGATTCTTATCCGATCATTTGGATTAGTAATCTAAGTCGCGCAGAAGTGCCTTAAACTATTTTACCAAAATTATTAACCATCTGTTTGTTGAGCAAGCAAAATTATTGAAGCTAACAGATAGAGAGGAAAATAATTTATCTTTATTCATGAAGCAAAAGATTACAAAGAGGGAGTTATAGTTCTCCCAAAAGCTTTTACATGACCAAACTCATCAAATAAGCAAAAAACAATAAGATTTCTCTACGGGGTGTTGAAGCTCAGTTCCCTGGTTCACATGCAAAAGGAATTCAGGATTTCTCTACGGAGTGTTGAAGCTCAGTTCCCTGGTTCACATGCAAAAGATCTCCTCTGCAAATGTCAATTCGGATCTGTCATCTGAAATGAAGCACGAGAGGAAAGGAAAGTGCTGCACTGAAGTGCAATTCTGCACTGCAAGTGCTGCAGCTCCTTATTTACAGCCCCTTCTGGAGTTTTTCTCTCGGAGCCAGAGCTTGAAACTTGCAACTAGGTTGTAAAGCATATGCTTCTGACTTCCTTAGAGTCACTTCTGCTGATGAAGATCGATGGACCCACATACATTCCTCTTCAGAAAGGATTGGACTTACTGCAAAAGGAACAGAGTTTCCAAAAGAGTGAAAACGCGGAGCTAAGCTAACTCCGCGCATAGTTGAAGAAATAGCCTCGCGCTTTAAACGCAGAGGATGATGCGATAACTTCGCGTAAAGGGGGACAAGATTTCTTTCTGCTCTTTCCTTCTCTTTCGGATTCATAGCGACTGCTAATCAAAGATAGCCTCGCAATTCATCGCGACTGCTAATCAAAGATAGCCTCGCAATTCATAGCGACTGCTAATCAAAGATAGCCTCGCAATTCATAGCGACTGCTAATCAAAGATAGCCTCGCAATTCATCGCGACTGCTAATCAAAGATACTCGCAATTCATAGCGACTGCTAATCAAAGATAGCCTCGCAATTCATTGAGACTACTAGTAAAGCCCCGCGTTTCAAGCGCAGGGACGACACAATAAAACGGCGATCTCGCCAACAAGACAAAGCAATCGTCCAGATTAAAATCAAGCCAAAATATCTCAGAATGGTTCTTAGAAAACCAAGAGATGAGGTTTTTACCTTCGGAAGACGCTGCATAGACTGGTTCGCCATCGCGTCTACCTTCACGGCTGTTGCCATCAACGCCGGCCAACTTGCGAAAAGCCAAACTCCTCTGGAGAGACATCCTATGGAGAATTGAACGAAGATCAGTTGGAGATCATTCGTGAATCACTCGAGTTCTCAGAAAATCTTCGAATGAGATGAAGAAGAAGATGAGCCGGGAGCTCTATTTAAACAGAATTTCCGTCGCTTGGTATTCGGCGTGGAAACTCAGGGTAATTAATGACGTAATTACTCATTTCACTGAAGACGAAGTGAAGCTGATTAGCTCCGCGTAAGTGAGCGTAGCGCGAGATAGACTTGGTATTCTAACTCCGCGTTTCAGTTTAGATATCCAAAGTATTTCAAAATCTGCTGAAGTCTAAGCCATTTTGAAAACTTTGGAGGGGGTTCTGTTGGCAGTGAAAATTTCTAAGTTAAAAGGATTTTCCACAACAGAACGCGGAGCTAATTCAATAGCCCCGCGTTTGGTTACATTAACCCTGCGTTTGAATAAAACGCGGAGATGTTTAATAGCTCCGCATTGATTCCGCAGTCTGGCTTGTATTAGCCTCGCGTTTGATTATAAACGCGGAGATGATCAATAGCTCCGCGTTAGCTCCGCGTTTTGGTTATTTAGCGTCGCGTTTTGATGCAATTAAAGCTCCGCGTAAGCAGATAACCAGAATCTCAAAT